>APFE031208769.1:0-50417 GCA_000404065.3 Pinus taeda
GCGAAGGCAACACCATTTCAAATCCCTTAAATTACAATACAATTAGGCATAAAATTTCCTGCCTAAGATAGAAAATTTTAAACTTGTCGAGAAATCTGTCCATACTGATCAACCTCATATTGTGGTTTGAAACATTCAGGCATCTGCAATCTGGCGATATACACTTACAAATTTACAGACTAGCTATATGTCTTCGTATATAGCTTCGTATGATCAGCCACACCTCCGGTGTCCAAAATCTGAAAATGCAAAGCAGTACTAGATCCGCAGAATTAACAGACAATGAAATGAGTGTACCCCACTGATGTAAATGGATTATCAAACGCTGAGCGCAATAGCAGAATAAAATATAGATGTGGAGGTATAACTAACTATAAAAAGATTCATCTATCTGCAGAAAGATTCACCCATTGATTAATTGAATCCATGGAAAGCTACGTGCGATTCCTCATTCGAATTACGTGGGAATTCAATGGTTAAATTGTTTGCAGATAGATGTGTTATCAACAGGATTTGTTCAGGATGAGATGTTGGTTCATGAATATAGCGTAATGTATAAAGCTACTAATCAGAATGACTGAATGAACCTACATGAAGATACACAAGCAATAGCCAAGTCTGTTAATGAATTACAGTTTCAAAATCAAGATGAGATAGAAACGGTCAAGTTGAACACATAGATGAGGCTTTGGTGTCAATAATAATAATATAAATGGAATTTCCATGATCAAGACATGTACGGGGACTCGATCCATTTCTTCATCTACAGAGTATGATGACTAATACAAGAAGTACCCATTAGGATAATGTCACTTAATGTTCAACAATAATGATTACCACCAATTTAAAACAAAACATGCCACTCCTATTTTCTATGCCCATATAAGGAAAGTCATTCCATTTGAAAGACTATTTGGACAGCTTTTATTGTTACCCTTCCATTTCACAAATACTATGTTGTACCGTTCCGTGTAACAAAGTAATGCGGCTCAAAACTAATCAAGCATCCATGTAGTTTAAGTGCCATGTCTCACTATTAAAAATTTCTAACAAGATGACATAATTAGGAGTGCAATAAATATCTCATTCTTTCACTTTAGCATTAACTACTATCAAGTTGTAAGTTCCATCCATAATATAAATCTAATAGATCCAATAGATCGAAAGTTAAGATGATTAAGATAGATTTATGTTAGTGTGATGGCATCCTCCAACATCCTGAAACTTCGTGAGGTTTTTCCCTTTATAAATTTAATAATAGATCAAGGGTAATAGATTTATGCTGGTGTGATGGCATCCTCCAACATTCCGAGGCTTCATGGAGTTTTTCCCTTTATAAATTTAATAAATCGAAGGGTTAGATGGATTTATCAAAAACATTACGAGAATCCAGGTTTGATTTGATTTTTCAAACACGCGTAACAATTATGAAACACGGACATTCATTGCAACAAAAGCAAGGCTTTCTTAACCCAAATATTGGCTTGAGGTTTAACGTTCAAATCACCACAGTGGTTTCGATGCCATGCCTTGTTGGCCTCTTTAATTTGTAATAACTGCTACGTGATGGCTAGAATTAAAAAATTACTAACAGTGGCAAATAGCCCCTCCGCTCACTGCATGCAAGCGGATCCCAAAAATATTTAAATCAACAAACATAAACTTTAATATAAGAGAAAGGCCCGTTCACGATAGAAGTCATAAGCAAATCTCGGCGTCCCAAAAACATGCGCACATGCAGCACAGAGATATTTTATTGTATTCTCCCTTCAAATAAAAGATTTTTACGCGTGTATCCATCATTACTTTAGACTTCGCTTAAAGAAGCCCCCACAATATCTGACAAAGGCAAATTTTCAATATCCTCAAGGAATAAATTGCAGAAAACCCTAAAATATACATTTTGGAAGACCTATCCAATAAAATTCGCACAGTAAAGAAATATTTTACGAAAAAAAAAAAAAGAAATTTGCAGCCATATCACGTGTAAATAGAGGGATAAATCGGGAGAGACCCTAAATTTTATGTATAATCATGTTATTTAGATTTACCTGTAATAATCTTAACTTAAGACAACGAAAGAAAAATCCCCAACTCACTCAAATAACTGGGGTTTTAGAAAACAAAAATTCTGAGATATATACAGAGAAAACAGAAATCCCAAAAAAATCAAATTACAGCACAGAAATTAAAATTAAAAATTAAGGACCGTCTGATAGAGCTGGAAGTTAAAAAAAAAAGACTCGTAAAGCAAATAACGGACAATTCACACAACGAAAAAGCCAAATTTATCATAAAAGATCCCAAAGCGAACGCCCAAAATAAACCATAAGAAAGGGCAATTTAATATATAAGTCATTAGCAGAGTCCAGCGTCCTGAGAGCATGTGCACATACAACACGTGTGCTATTCTGTGGTATTCACTTCCATACATAGGAAATTCATCTAAAGTTTTGCTTGAAAAACATCGCATCGCCGAGGTAAAAAAAAAACACTCCATCTTTACTATAAAGAGCAGAACAACCTGAAAACACCTCATCTTTGAAGGCTATGTAACAAATTGTAAGGTGAAGGGCTAACTTACAGAAACAAAAACAAATCAGCACGCACGTCAGGGTAAACAGAGGGCTAAATAGATATAGACCCTAAAATTCATATATAATCATCATATTCTAGGTTTGCATGCAATAAACTTAATTTAGGTCAAAGCAAAAAATAAAATCCCTACTCACAAGAATATAACTAGGTTTTAAAGAATTTAGCGACCCTGGAACCCTCTAAACAGTTAAACCTTTGCAATTTTTTTTTTAAGGTGAAATCTCCTACGGAAGTTAAAAGTTAAGCACCGGCCGACGGAACTGTAACTAAAAGGACTTGCGAGCAAATACTCGGACAATCAAAATTTCCCTTTTTCTTGAGCAGCCAAAGAAAAATTTGAAGCAAGGAGTTTTCAAGTAGTGGAAAGATAAATAATTGTAAATAATAGTCAAATAAAAAGAACTTTTTGTTGATTTTCTTCGAAATTTATTTAGATGGATACTTTATGTTCTTGTTCATTACAAAACTCCTTTTCCAAATTAAACATTGCCCAATAATACTGCTAACTTTGCAGGAAAGAATTACAACTTTTTGAGGGGGTATTAGTATGAAACTATATCAATAATGAAGTAATATTAATATACAACAAAATAATGCGAACTAGTTGCTTATAACTGAAGACATTTACAATACATAAATAAATTATAATAATAGCACAAGGTTAAATCTCATAAATGATAGAAACCAAAGATTAAAGGCCGTATCCTGCTAAAATTTAAATTGTTCAGATAATTTTAAATGCATCCAGATGAGTAATTAGAATCAAGTAACCAACGCAGAAAGATTTCATTTCTAAAAATCATAATGCCTATCTACAGTTAGGGATCAGACTCTGTCTGGTATTGGTCATATTTTATCCAGCATATGTTCCAAAAGGAACACCTAACAGAATCACTGTAAAGAGAGGTAAATAATTAGGATTCTCTTTGTATTCAAAATATTTGCAAGTGTTTAAGCTGGTCCCGATCTTAAGCAAGACTAATTATTGATATCTATTCACACTTGTTAAAAGAACTTAACACATATCAAATTCAAATATGCAGTTAATTTGTGTGATTCTTGTGGATCAAGCACAATAAGCTCCATTCAGGTTTTACTTGATTACAGAATTTCATGCTGAAGAAGCAGACTAGTGGTCAGAGAGAACAAAAGGAATTGAACCAACCTAAATGGCTGAACTCATAGAGAAGCGTAAAATGGCTGAAAACAAGCTTTACCACACTGGGGATGTTTCCCGAGGCATCTAGGTGCTTACCAAGAAATGAAATGATTGAAATTATTACACTAACTTTGAAAAGCAATCTAATTTATACTATCCATGTGAATGATATAGTTAAAATTTGGACGGATGAAATCGGCAAAATAGCTTGCAAGGAAAGTCCGGTGAAAGGTGCGGAGAACCTCACGGGTGGTCAGGGAAGGCTGTGTAATGCCGTACTTAATTGAAGACAATGCTGAAGAATTCAACTTCCGTAATCTCAAACACCCTACCATTCGACAATCATGGCAGGCCGGGGATTGCAACATCAAAGCCATAAAAAAAAACATTTTTTTGATTCTATTCACTCGACCTCAAACTGCCAAAGTTCATACTACAACTTCAGCCATGGCAGATATTCATTTCATAAACAGTTTAACAGCAGAAAAACAACGTGCCAAGAAGTGCAGAGACAGTGCGAAATGGAAGGAGATGATGGGTGTTTTTTCAGGACAATCGTCTTATAGACATGTATATCCGGCGCCGCAATTTGGCAAATGCGCGGCAAGTGTTTGAGAAAATGCCCAAACGAGATGTCTCCTCATGGAATACCATGATTTCAGGATATGTGAAATGCATGAGATTAGAGGATGCACGCCAACTGTTTGACGAAATGCCGATTCACGGATGTCAATCATGAATGCACCAAAGCTCCATGAAAAGTCAAGAAAGACAAGTGCAAGTCTAATGATAAGAATTCTAGCACAAAGTAAACTAACTTTGATCATCAACCAATTTTCGATGCAACTCATCAGCTATTTCAAGTAAAGGATTAAACAAACAGCATAACCTCCGACGAAATTTAGTTTTCCCTGTCTCAACCAATTGCGTCATAGAAGATGGTGTGGAGCATCACCTAAATCAGACGAATTTCATATTAATTTCTAAAACAACCCTGATGTTATGTTAAAATATTGTGGATCAAGTAGCTGATAACTTGCTTTGACGAATTAGTTGATGAATGATTGCAAAGAGCTTGATAAAAGAGGAAAAAGGTCATAGAAACGGCATAGCCGCTCGACAAATTAGGCTTTCCCTTTCTTGAAAGAACAACGCCAAAGGCAGCATCTGAATCGCATCAATTTCTGTTTAATTTAGCAACCAGGATTAAGTAACCCTAAAGTTATGTTATATATCGACTGGATCGAGACGTCATCACAGAAACTAAGCTTCCTAGATTGGTTTAGCGGGAAGATCAGACTTTTTAACAAATAATATGGTAATTTTAGCAAATTTTCAGCATAGAGAAGTAATACAATGCAATGATGTGCACACAAAAATGCTCTCTAGTTAACCACTGCCTATTTTATCAGGAAATCAACAAAATTGCCAAATTGTCCCTAAACTATAAAAGAAATAAATCAAAAGAAAATATATACATTTTATTCCTCAACTCGTTATTCCCTGCAAAGTACAACATAGGTATTATTCATACAAGCATATAAGAAAGCCAATCAAATAATACGAAGTCAACGAAGCTGCTTGAGGGTTTTCGGCTTTGCCAGCCAAAAACTTATCTTGAAATGCTGATGAAGCAGTTTAGGTCGATTCAAAAAACGCTTTATCGGGCAAGTCCCAAAGAGTACATACAGCTCAGTCATCGAAACTTTCGTTGGAATGGAAGATGCTCCCAAAAAAAAAACAGTACCTTGAACCTGCAGAATGTACATGCAAGCAAAGTGCATACACAACAGATACATGAAATTCTATTTCATTAATCAAATATGTACATACACATGCACTAAAAAAAATTCCCGTTTTTCTCTATGCATCATTACAGCTCAGAGAAAAAAAAAAATAACTGCAAAATGGTATGCAGTGAATAAAAAAATTTACGGCATAGTGACGGTTTGAAAAAAAAAAAATTATGTCGCCTCCTGGAGAGTAGATGACCCCCCCATCTGGAGAGTAGATGACCCCCCCAGCACCTGCGGCGCCGGGATTACTTTAGATGCTCCGTCAAAGAATATTGTGGATAAATTTTGGGACCGCCACCAAGATTGAAACTTATCATCTTCATCTCTTATGCGCCATTCCTGTTTTGCCTTTTGAGGAGGGAGGAGGTGCTTGCGCGGACAAGGCTCTGGTGAGCCTAGCCATCTTTTTTCTTTAGGCATTAACAAAGGGTCATCTTTGCAAAACTGTTGTTGGGCTGCTTCCAGGAGAAAGGATTTAGCTTTTGCAGCAACTTGCAACGGAGAGTGCCTCATCTCGCTGAAAATCAGCTGATTTCGAGCCAGCCAAAGCTGCCAACAAATGTATTTAGGGAGAGCTGTCCAACTTTACTCCAGAATGTTTTTGAAGGGATGTGCTGGGAATAGAGGTGGATCCATGTGGCAAAGAGATCTGCAACAGAGATTTGTGAAGGCAATATAATCTGAAATTCATGTAAAATAATTCCCCATACCTCTTTTGCAAAATTGCAATCTAAGAAAAGATGCTGGGCTGTTTCAGAATTTTTGCTGCATAACACACATCTGTGCGGCCCTGCTATATTCCTTTTTTCCAGATTGTCACCAGTTAGAAGTTTATTATGGGCCAGAGTCCAGAAGAAGAAATTCACTTTTGGTAAGGCTAGGGGGTCCCAAACATTCTTCCAAAAGGCCAATGTTTGTCTGTTGTTTCTTGAGGTTTGCAATGCTCTGTATCCTGCAGCTGTGGTGTAGACTCCGGACTAACCCCAACCCCAACTATCTTTCATGGATCTGTTGACAGGGGTTGCTTCCTCCAGCAAATCTTCAAGCAGGGATTGTTGATGGGATAACAGGGCTGAGACTCCATGAAAATCCCATATTGCCCAATATCCACGCTGATCCCAAATTGAAAGGTCGTATATGGTGTTGACTCCTGCTTGCTTCAGCCAGTTCCTGAGATCAACTATTTCCTCATTGTTATTCAGAGGTTCTTTCCCCCATAATGCTGTCGAGCCACAGGTGGGTGCATTTGTCGTTGCCAGGGATCTTGTAAACCTGATTATTGAAGAACTTGCTGCTTCTGCAGCGTAATTTCCACACCTGCGTGCTGTTAACAATGTTTGCATTCTGGAGGTTGCTGAGGGATTTGTTGGGTCTGTACTTAGTACGCAGCAAGACACTAACTGGGTGAGAGGGCTCATGGATAAACTTCCACAAGATCTTTCCTCCCAGAGCTAGATTGACGAGAGTTGGGTCTCTAATTTGCAGTCCTCCTTCTATCTTTGTTTTTTTCACCACGTGCCAGTTCACCAGATGTATTTTGTATTCATTACCCTTACCTCCCTGCCACAAGAAATCTCTGAGCAGTTTGGAGATTTTCTCCGTCACATTTCTTGGTGCAAGGAGAAACGTTGCCTGGAAGATTGGTAGCACCAACAGCATGGCTTATATTAAAATTACTTTGCCTCCCTTCGTCAACCAGTAGCCACCCCATGCTGCAATTTTTGTTTTAATTTTCGAGATTATTTCGCTCCTAAGCGATCTTTTATTGGCTCCTGATATAATGGGAAGGCCCATATACTTGAATCTATCCCATGTTGCTTGAACTTTTAATCCGAGAAGAGTGGTTATGTCAGAGAGTTCCCTCTGATCTATATTCCAGCGGAAAACTTCACTTTTGATCTCATTGATTAATGCCCCAGAGGCTCTGCAATAACTTCTGAGTACTGTGTCAATGGCTTTGGCAATTATGATGGAGGCTCCGCCAAGGAGAAGGGAGTCGTCAGCAAATAAAGCGTGGTTCAGTGCTTCAGCTCCATGAGAAGGTTTGAGACTCAAAATGTTGTCGTTTAGTCTTTCAGCAATGAGTTTACGACTGAGGGACTCTGCCATTATGATGTACAGGAATGGGGACAGAGGGCATCCCTGCCTGATGCCTCTCTGGGCTTGAAAGAAATTTGTGGGGCGACCGTTGACTAACGGGGCAATCCATGGTTTGTCGATGCAAGATTTAATAAGATTAACGAATTGGGTCTAAAAGCCAAAGGAGAGGAGGACATTGCTGAGGAATGAGCGATCCACTCTATTGAAGGTGTTTGCCATGTCTAATTTAATCAACATACCTTTTTCATTCCGCTGCTTGCTTGAGTGTATGGTCTCCTGAATTTGGATAATTATCCAAAATATGCCTGCCTTCAACGAAGCCACCTTGAGGGGAGGAGATCAGTCTTTTTAACAAGGGCTTGATACGGTTTGCTAACAGTTTAGCCAAAATTTTATATGAAGCGGTACACAACGAAATAGGCCTGAATCTTGCGAATGTCTTCAAATTGGTGTCTTTGGGGATTAAAGCGAGGTAAGTGGAGTTGGTTCCTCCACCTATCTTGGCTTTTTTCATGAACCAACCTATCATTTTGTAGAGATCAGCTTTGATAAGATGCCAACAAGCTTTGTAGAAATGGATTGTAAATCCATCAGGCCCGGGAGCCTTGTCTGCGTCCATGGACCAGATAACATTTATGATTTCCTCCTCGGTGATTGGCCTGCAGAGGGTTGCGTTTTCTTCAGGGCTGATGAGAGAAGGGATGTTAGCGATGAAGTTAGCGGCTTCCTCATTGTTGCTGTGAGTTCCTTCTCTGTGAAGATTCCTAAAGTGGGTTTCGACGACAGCTTTGACATGGTTAAAGCCTTTGCAAACATTGCCCTCAACTGTTTTGATTTATGCTATGTGGTTCCTTGACAGTCTCGCTCTATATTGTTGGTGGAAGAAGGAGGTGTTTCGATCTCCAACCTTCAACCACAAACTTCTGGATTTGAGTCTCCAGTATTCTTCTTCCTTTCTGAAAGATTGGTGAGTGGATCTTTGGGCTTTTGTTTCTTTATCCAGCAACTCTGCTGTGATATCTTTGCTTTCCATCTCTATTTGCAGAATCTGCAATGAATGGACTGTCTCCTTTCTTTGCTCGGTGGGAGTGGGGGCTGGTCTCTTTATCCAGTTCTTCAGAGCCTGTTTTGTTGCTTTCAACTTTTGCTCCCAGACATAGCTTGGGGATCCCATGAAAGTTTTGGCCCATGCTGCCTTCACTGTCTCTATAAAACCTTCCCTTTCAATCCATAAAGGGCTGAACCGAAACGGAATAGGTCCCAGGTCTTCTTCATCTTCCAAGAGGAGCTGAATAGGCTTATGGTCAGAAGCAAGTTTAGGCAGAATTTTAGTGATGATTATCTTTTTGTTCATCATTATGGAGCTTTGTACCATGAATCGGTCTAAACGTGCTGAGATGTGATCTATTCCCACTCTGTTATTGGACCAAGTGTAAATGTCGGGGACGGGATTGAAGTCCAAGAGATCCTAGTGCTGAAAGAGCTCCTCTACCTCGTCTAGCATGGGGTCTCTGTTGCTTGACCCCCCCTCTTCTCTTTTGCTTTCAAATGATGTTGAGGTCCCTTGCTATGATGATAATGTTGGGGGATGAATACTCTAAAAAGGCGGAGAGGGAGTTCCAACATTCTCGCTTTTCATAGTAAGAAACTGGGACATAAAGATTGAAAAGGGAGATAGACAACTTACTTACTTTGTGCATCAATTCCGTAAAGATCCAGTGTTGTGTTTCCAGGTGATTTTTCAGATGAAAAAGGTCTTCGTTCCAAAGAGTTGCTAGTCCTCTAGAAGTTCCCCTTGAGCTTATAGCTTTGCCTGATCTTTTATTCCACTTTAAACTGCTGATCTCTAAAAGGGCTTGGCCTTCTATTTTGGTCTCTTGGAGCATGAGGATATATGAGGGTTCTGCTTTCATAAGATCCTTGACTGCTTCTATTTTGGAGGGGTTCCCCAGTCCTCTACAGTTCCAAGAGATGAGATTCATTTTTTACTTGAGGGAGTGTTGAGGCCTCCCTTGGAAGGCCTTGGTCTGATATTTCGCCCAATAGACATTTCTATTGTAGCTTGACTTCCTTGTGTTTTGAGTCTTTCTGCCTCCTCCTCCCTCTTTTCTTTGCGGGATTTCCTTCTTGCTTTTTTCGTTTGTCGCTCGTAGGTTTCATCCTCCGAGGAACCAGAGCTTTCAACTGGTTTTTTCCTTGCTATTTCAGCGTATGAGCGATTGGAGGGACTGCCTTGGATGGCCTCATTCTGAATTGCTTTCCCTTCCTCTTTGTTTGAGGGAGGAGTGTCCACTCGTTCTTCATTCTCCTGGGCTAGTGTTACTTGTTTGTTTTGAGCGCTTTCTGTCCCTTTTGGAGTTACTTCTGTTTCTTGGTTGGCTTTGGCGCTGCTAGGGCCTCCGTCCATGTTGCCTTTGCCTGCGCCTTTTTTTGAGGTTGCATTCTTCTGGACTAAAGTCCATTGTTCCCCGTTCTGTTTGTTTACTTGCTCCTTTGCTTTCTTTTTTACAGTTCTTTGCAAAGTGTCCATGACCGTGGCAATGCCTGCATTTAAAGGGTAGTTGTTCGTAGTCCAACTCCTAGACATGCGTCCAGCCAGCTACAGTGAGTTTGATAGCTTCCGGTAGCCCTTCTTCTAGGTCCACTTGTACGCAGATACGGGCGCATGAACACTGGTCTTTTCTCGTAGCTTGATCTATATATTTTCCAAATGCATTACCTATGATCTGAAGGGATTTTTGGTTCCAGCAGTGAAGAGGCAAATGGGGGAGCCTTACCCAGACCGGGACAGCAGAGGGGATGTCCTGGGAGGGATCGAAATCAGGAGACCATTTGTTCAGATAAAGACCCTGGGGTCCCATGAAATACATTCCATTTCTAAAGATTAAGCCTCTGTCATTTGGGTTTTCAAAGACAAACACAAAGAAACCCTTACCTACAAAATAACTTTTGACTCCCTCTTTGATCAGGGGCTTCCAGTTCCTTTGGGTCCATTCATCAACCGACTTGGGAGATGGCCAGAGGCCCGTGAATTGACCTATGAAGCCTCTCTTCGCAGGGTTTAAAGCTGCTTTACAGGTTTCTTCTTCTAGTAGGGCTACCAAAGGAATCATGTCCAGCTTTTTAACGAGTTTCTGCTGAGAAGCTGAGGGGGGGCTCTCTGGACCAGCGGCTATCATTGATCTAAAGGCTGACACCTCCGGGGGCGGCGAAGGAGGGGGATTAGGGTCCACGCTAGCCTCCATCGACTGAGGCTGGGCACGGAAGGGCGTAGAGGCCAGGGGCGCGCAGGAGTTGACGACAGTTGCAGAGCAGGAGTGCGCGCACAAAAATTAGGACTCCATTTAGTAGAATTTTCAAAACCTTTTTGGCCCCTGATTTTAACAACCCATGGTTTTTTCCATAGTATAATTCTTTAATGTAACCTATTTTGATCACTCTTAATGCTTGATACATTAAATAAATCTACTTTATATAAACAATTTCTATAATATTAATTCTCACGAATTTAATTAATAAAAAATGTGTTATTAAACCCAACATATATTAAATCCCATAATTGTTATAAAAAATGTGTTATTAGGCCAAACATCAATTAAATCCCATAATTGTCAATGTTGTGTAATAAGTGAGAAACAATTAATGTTGTTAATTGTTAATTATTAAATCATTTTTTTTAAAACTTAAAATGCCATAATTTTAATCCATCAAATGTATGGTTTATTTCTAAATTTTAAGTTGATTATTCATCTTAAAATAACAAATTAATTATGTTTGTTGTGTTGGTGCCAAGTGGTGGCGTCACTTTCAAAATTTGAATTCATGTCATCATTAGAAGGCAGTGTTAAAACTGCCTAACGGTTGTTCTGAAAAAAGCATAAATCAGAAAAAGCATAAAAAAAAACAAATAATGTAACAACTATCATCACCGACCTCATTAAATGCGATTCGAGTTAGGACGCCTGGCGGGAGAGGAGTGATATGTCCCTCGTCGGCCTGGACACAAAGCGGACGCGGATGTCGTCGGAGTTGTTTCACCGGACTTCACAGGGTATTCCTCTGGCATTTACTACAGAGTTTATTCCTATGGCATTTACTACAGAGCAGCTCCAGTTCTTGGAAGAATCCTTTTTAATTGAGAAGCGGAGCCGGGCAAACCTAAGACGGTGGGGAATAACCCCTTTTAACTGAGAAGCCGAGCCAGGACAGAAGGTGGGAAGCTGTAATATGGAAGAGGAATTGGTTGATCATCAGATAATTCCGCCCTTGAGTCCACCACCGTTCCTTCCAGCCAAAAATAATGGTAATTCACACCCTTTTTCTTGTGCAAAAAGAGGACGGGGTTACTGCACAAGATCATGTACTTCCTGCAACAACACAAAACTCGAATGAAAGCAAAGGTGAGCATTAAGTTCACATTCAGAATAGTAGCATTAAGTTCACATTAAAACTAGTAGCATTAAGTTCACATTCAGAATGCGAATGTGAGGCTAATTACGCAGCAGCAGAGACAGAGACTGAAGATGATGATGGTGATTTGATGTCAGAGTTTAGCCACGAGCTTCGGACGATCCTACACTAGTGGCTCCAGTTCAGATGCACAGGGAGTTCATGTAATGTGATGGTCTCTTCGGTGGCCATGGACGCAGGACGGAGCAGAGTTCGAACTGAGAGTTCAGGCGATGTGATGGCAACCTTCTTGATTGTTTGTGGCGTCTGCTGTGTTGTTGATGGCGGCCTTTTTGGTTGTTTATGGTGTCTGCTGTGTTGTTTTTTGTTTTTTATAATTTTATTTTTGGCTTACTGTTTCCATCGATTTTGGTACTGTTGGCTCTCTCTGGTTATTCTCTTCTGAATTTTAAGCATGGCCATGCCGATTTTTGGTTTTGATATATTTTTTTTCGTTGGGGTACATTTTAGCTTCTTGTTGCTTTTCTCCGCTTGGCTTCGCTGTTACCAATTGTTTTCATAATTTTATTTCTTGGTGTTGATGAATGGGAAATGAAGACGGTCCAACCCAGACCCAAAAAAGCAGAAGAGCGGGATGGAGGTACTGATCGGCATCTGAGCTAGTGGCAACTTTCCCTACCTTTTCCACGTGCAGGAGAAGCACCGATTGCACGTGAAAGGAGCATTCACAAGTATAGTTTCCTCATCGAGATGTGCGAGCCGAGTCCCAAGCAAGGATCAATGATGCAATCGCCTTTTCGTCTGATTCGTATTATTTCGGTCACTAGCGAGGTATCTAAGTGCATAAAGCCCCAAGGAATAGCCAGAATCTCACCCCTGGGCTTGGCACTCCGATCTGAATCGAAACAGCCGATGCAGATTCCACTGATGCAATGGGCACATGTGAAGATACAAATTATAATGTGATTTGTTTTAAAGTTTAGAGTCGATGCAGATTCCACTTATACAATGGGTACTGCTTCACTTCTCATTTTTAGACACAAATTATAATGTGATTTCTTTTAAAGTTTAGAACCAGCAATGTGAAGGAGCCATTTACTATTTTGGTGGTCTGAGAAGGAAAGAGAAAGGTCCATCAGCTTTTGGTCCAAAACCTATGGATCGTCCTCATTTCAAGCACAAGCACAGTTAATCTCTTCCTGTCCTTAGGTTGTTTTGGTCTCTTTTTAATACATTTTTATAATATGTCACTGGCTCTTCAATCTTTTTTAAGTGATTTTGTTATTTTTTTAATATTTGTTTTACATGATTTTTTGGTTTTATTTTTGTTAGGTTCAATGCTTGGGAAATTATCTCTAGCCCTAGCAGTGGGGCCAGGAGAGGGTGAAGGAGGAGGTCCAGTGGAGGCAGGGGAAGGCGGAGGAGGAGAAGTGCAGCGGAGGCCGGGGAAGGCGAAGGACAAGGAGGAGGTATTTTCGGTTAAATTCAACTCTTATTCTTCTACATAATTATATCAGAAGCATTTTAAGAATTTATATCAGGTGCCTTGTAATGCAGGTAAATAACGGTGGATGTGCCCTTTTGAATCTCTCTCTGCCTTCTCTCACAGAGAGGCAGAGGGTGGAGTGTGAGTCCTATTTGAGCTCAAAACCCCCGTAAGCCTCGTCATTTTATCCTGACATATGTAGGGTGTGTGTCATTTTCTCCTGACATATGTAGGGTGTACGAGTTTCTGATTTTACAAAGGATGTACTTACTTCTACCTGTAATTTGTGTTAAATATGTTCTTGTAATTTACAATTTATGGTTAATATCTCTCGTTTTTTTCAGAAAATTTCTTTTAGGCCCTCAAGACTCCTTTCGGTTGGTGGGAGCAAAAGCGATTTGATCGGTGGATGCAATAAATGCTGCTATCTCGCTGAACACATTCGACATTAGTAATCGATCGGGAAACCGTACACGGGTATCAGAGGGTTAGTAAGGAAAGAACACCTTCGATCAACACATTAGTAAGGAAAGAACACCATTGACGGAAACACATTCCAACACGTCGATCCGGAACGCATCGAAGGAAGGGTAAGCTCCCAATGTCTCGTGAGTTTTTGTTTTCTTCGTGTTTTTAAAATATTTCTCATTATATTTTTCTGGTTTTGTTTTTGTTGTGTTCAATGGGCCAGGAAATTAAGGCTTAACTCAAACAATTCAACTAATGAAAGTTCCAATGCTCCATGGGTGTAGTGGGTGCAGCAAAAGGCTAAAGAGCAGGTATGTCTGGTTTAATTTATCAAATTTTATGCAACATAATTATATGACGCGTGTTTCGAAATTCAAAGGGGCTAGTTTATGATTTCTGGTCTTTGCAAAATGTACTTATTTCTACCTTAAAGTCTTTGGTCTCTTTTTCTTTACCTATATATATTCCATGAAGACAAGTGCATATTTGATATTTTAGGAAGAAATCAAAATATAGATATATAGATTCCTTCCATCACTTCAGACATACTTTGCCACTTTTGTTGCTTGCTCAGATTTTACCACTCTAAACAGACTTAAACAACTAAATTTACACTAATTAAAATGGCCCATGTAAATAGTCTTCCAAAGGCAATAGATAATTGTTGGTATGAATACAAATAATACTTAAAACATTAAAAACCAACTATCTTCTAGGAAGTTTCAACTTTCTTTAATAAGAAAACTATTTCTTCATACAATAAATTCTTCCACTAGATTTGCAAATTAGTCAAAAAGGATTTTGACTAGTTTCAACATCGTTGCCTGCAATGCAACGATGTTGAAACTATAAACATGCAGAAAGGAGAATTACAGATTTAGATCTCACCTCTGTAATTATTTCCATGATTGTAATTTAGCTTAAGCCTAGTGTAAGGGGCTCATTAAACTTCATCCCAAGGATTCTCCACCAATAATAATCAAATCATCTCCAACTACATTAACAATAGTTCTTATCAAAGAAAACCATTGATTGATGAAATAGACACATGCCTTTAAACTAGTTGCTTAGGGTTCAACATCGATGTGTCATTTTGTTATGATGGAAAACTCTTAAAAATTGCTCAACCCTCTTTCTGTTTGACTCCATTTTGCCATTTGCAAGATTAACAAGCAATCTAACATAGTCCCTATGCATGAACATCTGTCCCTTATAGGCACTTCCATCCTTATATATAGTTGCATCTATAGGTTAAGGCCATGTATAACCTATATGTTCAACTCTGCCTACCCACGATTCTGTTACACATAGCCACAATAAATGCTTCATTTTTGTTGGGTATGGTCCAAGACCCTTTATGCTTACCCTTTATGGTCCAAGACTTCTGGTTCCAACTTGGGGATTAGTGGTCCTCTTGAGAACACTTGGGAATCCCAAAATATCATCCTTGCTTCAACATGTGGTTGCTAAAATGAATTTTGTAATCCAGTGAAGCCACCTCAAGATCTCCAAGGTGTAATGACCTTTTCCCCTGTGTTCTTGATTGCTAAAGAAAACAAAGCCATGTCAAAATGTGATTGCTTGCATGAAAATCTTTCATTTTACTTCTAATCCAATCCTCCATTGACTCAAGAGCTATAATCATTTTTCTCCACAAGCCTTCATTCCTTTTCATTCTCCATAAACTTTTTGTTGCTAAATCTTGTTCAAATAGTTGAATATTCTTTAATTCCTCTATACTCCTTAGGGTTTTGCAATCTTTTTCCTCTTAAAATATGGTATTCCTTCCCTTTATATTTTTCTTTTCCACTGGAAGCTAAAGTAAGTTTGGTATTCCTTCCCTTTATCTTTTTCTTGTCCATAGGAAGCTAAAGTACCTTTTTCTATTTTTTCCCAACATTCCTTTTGGTATCTAAAGCTAAAAATGCCAATAAATAGGTTATCCCCTCCAAAACTAATTTGACCAAAGTTAGCTTGCATTTTTTGGATAACATCAGTAGCAAGAATTAGTCATCCTCTCTTCAATTTTTTCCATAGAGCCAACTCCAATCCTTAAATTTGTAGTTAGTAGGGTTGAGGAAAAACCTTAGATATTTTAACCTTGCATTAAAATTTGAGCAAATTGTCTCTCTACCTTCACATACATCCATTTTGCATGCTTAGGGATCTCTTTATACTTTTCTACTTCCACAACTGTTTACATGCCAAACAATTTTTTTCATTTACAATATTTTTTCATTTACAAATAGTAAATAGGACAAGGAGAAATAGGTTCTCATTTTAATACCCTTCCCTTTTAGATGCATTCACCATTATGCTCAAACCTTTTTAAACCAACACTGATAAATAAGGAGACATAGGGCATCCCCACATTAGACCCTTAAGAAGTTGAGAAAATGCACCCCATAATCTAATTTACTACTTAAGATCTCATCCCAATCTGAATCAAAATAATCCCATGATCTAACTAGCCCACCCTATATTAAGCCTTAACTAAGTCTAATTTCATCATAATAGTTGAAATCTTTTACTTTTTCTTATATGTAGTCCTCGTTGTGCTATTCCTCACCACATTGTGAAGAAAACCAAACAACTCTTTTGAGACAAAGTCGGGGGGGAATTCTTTCTTTTAAGCCTATTAGTTGTAATTATTGTTGAAACTTTGTACACAGAATTGTATCGTGAGATAGGGCTATAATCATCAAAATTTTATGGATCGTTTTGCTTTGGAAGAGCTATAAATGTTTCATTCAATGCAATAATACTTCACTCTAAACTCTATATTCTTTTATCACTCTCAGCAACTCCTATTCTAGGAGGTCACAAAAACACAAATAAAATTTCATTGTCCAACTATGTGGACTTAGTCTATTTGGTTTCTTAAACGGATTGTAGAATTTATTTGAGTCCCTCTTTGGTTACTTTAGCTTCAAGTTCTTCATTTTGTTTTTCTTCAATCACTATTATGTTTTCCTTAGGAGGTTCTTGGAATAAACTTTTGAAGTGCTTTACTCTCCTCTTGATGCCATCTTTGAGAATTTTCATAGCTTCCTCCCATCTTTCTTACGTATCTCCCATGTCTTTTTGATGTTCTTTTGATGTTTCATGTAGTTTTGGAAGAATTTAGTATTCTGGTTGCCCTTTATCAACCAAGTAGCCCTATTCTTTAGTCTCCACTCAACTTCTTCCTGCGCGAATATATTCATTTTTATAACTTTTCCTTTTTTGTAATGATTTGTTCCTTTTATGTTTCAAACAATTTTTTGATCTATTCCCTGGTCTCAGTAAGCTTTTGCTTTTGTTGAGCATTTTAGGAGTTTTTCTTTTTCCACTATGCTATTATGTTTTAAACTTTCATCAAATTTATTTCAGATAGATAAATAGTTGTCTCCCTTGTACAAGGTTCATATTTCTTCCAATGCTAGGTGATCAAATTTCTGAAACCTTCTTCTTTTACCAAATTAAGGTTAAATTTGAAGGGTTTTTATGCTTCTCACCTTTTTCTAATTGTAACAATATGGCTATATGGTCTAAAGGTTTCCCTAACCTTACCCATGACTTAAGTCCTTCCACATCCTCCAAAATCTTTTTTGCTACCAAAACCCTTTCTAATCTGCTTGACACCTGCCCCCTGGGACATGGAAACCCCAAGTTTCCCCAGACTTGGGTGCCGATTTTGGCCATGGCACGACATGGAAACCCTAGGTTTTCCCAAGCTTGGGCACTGGGGAGCGGCATGGAAACTCCAAGTTTTCCCATGCTTGGGCGCCGGGGCGCGACATGGAAACCCTAGGTTTTCCCAAGCTTGGGCACTGGGGCGCGACATGGAAACCCCAAGTTTTCCCAGGCTTGGGCGCCGAGGCGTGACCTGGAAACCCTAAATTTTCCCCAAGCTTGGGCGCTGGGGCGCGACATGGGAACCCTAAGTTTCCCCAGGCTTGGGCTCTGGGGCGTGACATGGAAACCTCAAATTTTGGCCAAATTTTGGGTGCGACATGGAAACCCCAAGTTTTGGGCGTCGGGGCACGACATGGAAACCCCAAATTTTGGGTGCCGGGGTGTGACATGGAAACCCCAATCTTCCCCTGGCTTGGGTGCCTTTTTCGTCGCAACGTGGAAACCCCAAATTTCCCGCCCCCAAGCAAAAGCATTTATGAGATGAGAGCAATAAAAAATGCCGTTTGGAGGACAAGGCAAAGGCACAAGAGCGAGAGGGTTGTCCGGATTTGTTTGAATAATGTGTGACGAGAGCTAAGCTTTGAATTGAGGCGACCAAGGGCTGAATCTCAGTGGATCGTGGCAGCAAGGCCACTCTACTACTTACAATACCCCGTCGCGTATTTAAATCGTCTGCAAAGGATTCTTCTTAACGATCGTTTGGAATTGACTTCAAAGCTGCCCCAACCAAGATGCTTCATGATCATGGTTTGCAAATGACACGGGCCCCTAGGGGCGACAAAGTGGCGTCCCTACTGTGGGTCGAGATACAGTCGAAGAGTGACATGCACCGCTTCTGGCGTGGATCCTGACTTAGAGGCGTTGAGTCATAATTCGACACACGGTAGGTTCACGCCACTAGCTTTTCAACCAAGCGCGATGACCAATTGTGTGAATCAACGGTTCCTCTGGTACTAAGTTGAATTACTATTGCAATGTGGTTCATCAGTAGGGTAAAACTAACCTATCTCACGATGTTCTAAACCCAGCTCATGTTCCCTATTGTGGGTGAACAATCCAACACTTGGTGAATTTTGCTTCAAAACGATAGGAAGCGCAGACATTGAAGGATAAAAAAGCAACGTCGCTATGAACGCTTGGCTGCCACAAGCCAATTATCCATGTGGTAACTTTTTTGACACCTCTAGCTTCAAACTCCGAAAATCTAAAGGATCGATAGGCCATGCTTTCACGGTTTATATTCGTATTGAAAATCAAAATCAAATGAGCTTTTACCCTTTTGTTCCACATGAGATTTTTGTTCTCGTTGAGCTCATCTTAGGACACTTGCGTTATCTTTTAACATATGTGCCACCCCAACCAAACTCCCCACTTGACAATGTCTTCCACTTGGATCGACCTGTCGAAACGTGCCTTAGGGCCAAAAATAGGGGGAGTGCCTCGTCTCTGCCCCACGGGATAAGTAAAATAACGTTAAAAGTAGTGGTCTTTCACTTGTGCCGAAATTAGCTCCCACTTATTCTACACCTCTCAAGTCATTTCACAAAGTCGGACTAGAGTCAAGCTCAACAAGGTCTTCTTTCCCCGCTGATTCTACCAAGCCCATTCCCTTGGATGTGGTTTCACTAGATAGTAGATAGAGACAATGGGAATCTCATTAATCCATTCGTGCATGTCACTAATTAGATGGCGAGGCATTTGGCTACCTTAAGAGAGTCATAGTTACTCCCGTCGTTTACCCTCGCTTGGTTGAATTTCTTTACTTTGACATTCAGAGCACTGGGTAAAAATCACATTGCCTCAGCATCCATAGGGACCATCGCAATGCTTTGTTTTAATTAAACAGTCGGATTCCCCTTGTCTGTACCAGTTTTGAGTCGACTGTTCGCCGCCTAGGGAAAAGCCCCCGGTAGGGGGCATTCTATGCCCATAGCCCAATCAGCATGCGATTGCTCGCCCTCGCATCGAGAGCAGCTTGGGCAGACTGCCTACAACCCACGAGTTGAGGGTGCAAACCCCTAGGCCCAACCCTCAGAGCCAATCCTTTTCCTGAAGTTACGGGTTCTTTTTGCCGACTTCGCTTACCTACATTGTTCTATTGACCAAAGGCTGTTCACCTTGGAGACTTGATGCGGTTATTAGTACGACTGGGCATGAACGGTACACGGTCCTCCAGATTTTCAAGGGTCGCCGAGGGCGCACCAGACACTGCAAGATGTGTGGTGCTTTTCCAGTTGCTGGACCCTATCTCTGGGTGAACCGATTCTAGGGTGGGCAAGCTCTTAAAATGAAAAGATAACTCTTCCCGGGGCCCCCGACGACGTCTCCGAATTTCCTAATGTTGCCGCCCGCCGCCATGTCCCGGTTCGGGAATCTTAACTCGATTCCCTTTCGATGCTCGTGCAGAGTGCACCCTTGATACAAGGCTTCCCCATCTTTTAGGATCAACTAAACCATGTCCAAGTGCTGTTCACATGGAACCTTCCCCACTTTAGTCTTCAAAGTTCTCATTTGAATATTTGCTATTACCACCAAGATCTGCACTGGGCGCTGATCCACCCAAGCTCACGCCCGAGGTTTCTCAACGACCCTTGCGTCCTCCTACTCATTGGAGCTCGACAATTGCTCCGACGATCGAGGATAGGTTGCGCGCTTCAGCGCCATCCATTTTCGGGGCTAGTTGATTCGGCAAGTGAGTTGTTACACACTCCTTAGCGGATTTCGACTTCCATGACCACTGTCTTGTTGTCTTAAACAACCAACACCCTTTCGGTTCATCTTGCATCGCCAGTTCTGCTTACCAAAAATGGCCCACTTGGAGCTCTCGATTCCATGGCATGGCTCAATGGAGCAGCCACACCCTCTTACCTATTTAAAGTTTGAGAATAGGTCGAGGGCGTTATGCCCTCAATGCCTCTAATCATTTGCTTTACCCGATAAAACTCGTGTGTGAGTTCCAGCTCAAGGGAAACTTCGGAGGAAACGAGTTACTAGATGGTTCGATTAGCCTTTCGCCCCTATACCCAAGTTAGACAAATGATTTGCACGTCAGTATCGCTACGAGCCTCCACTAGAGTTTCCCCTGGCTTTGCCCTGCTGAAGCATAGTTCACCATCTTTCGGGTCCCAACAGGTGTGCTCACACTCGAACCCTTCGCTAAGCTCAAGGTCGGTTGACGATGCAACCCCCCCAGAGAGGGGATCTCGCCCGTCAACTTCCTTGCGCCTTGGAGGTTTTCAAACTCGCCGACTCGCACACATGTTAGACTCCTTGGTCGGTGTTTCAAGACGGGCTGAATGGAAAGCCTGCCAACCAACACCATGAGCGCACAGGTGCACACGACCCGCCACAAGGGTACATGCTTCGTTCCTTGACCATCGCTACAACAAACTGACAGGTAGTAAGCCACTTGCGCTTGTGACGATGTAGCAGCCCGTGTTGGTTTGCACCTCAAGTCGAGCGGCAGACTAGCCTGAGCCGTTCCACAGCCGACCGAGACGCATCGACAGCCTCCATCCGCTTCCCTCCCGACAATTTCAATCACTCTTTAACTCTCTTTTCAAAGTCTTTTTCATCTTTCCCTTGCAGTACTTGTTCATTATCGGTCTCTTGCTCGTATTTAGCCTTGGATGGAATCTACCACCCAATTAGGGCTGCATTCCCAAACAACCTGACTCGCCGACAATGCCTCGTGATGCGGCAGGGTCCCGACCTGACGGGGAAATCACCCTCTCAGGCGCCCCCTCCCAAGGGATTTGGCCCAGGTCTACCGCTGAGGACGCTTCTACAGACTACAATTTAGGCAATGTTGGCACCCGATTTTGATATTGGGCTCTTCCTGTTCGCTCGCCGTTACTAGGGAAATCCTTGTAAGATTATTTTCCTCTGCTTAATTATATATGCTTAAACTCAGTGGGTGTTCTCGTCTGAGCTGAGGTCGCAAGTTGGAGCCAAATCTGCCCTACGCGATGGGAGGACAAGAGAGAGCAAAGCAAGTTCGAGTGATGCCACACAAAGCTCGCATCAGCTAACGTCCACTGCCCAACCAAGGGGACAAGATCACTGCTTGCCGACGCACGCCACGAAACATCGCTTGAGGTATTTCAACCAACTGCACTGCATTGGGCACAAACGACCAGCTTCGTTGCTCCCTAACATATTGCAGGGAGTGTGTTTGAATGGGATGCGACACCTAGACAGATGTGCCCTTGACCGAGGCCTCGGGCTCAAATTGCATTAAAAAACTCGATGATTCACGGGATTCTGCAATTCACACTAAGTATCGCATTTCACTACGTTCTTCATCGTAACAAGAGCCGAGATATCTGTCGATGAGAGTTGTTTCCACGTATTACCAACAAATCCGCCACAACACTGAATAGGGCAACCCCCACGACAAATGTAAGGCTAAGGGCCAAAAGGAGGAAAGAAAGAAAAACACATGAAAGAAAGAGAAACAAGGGTGTTTACCCCCTCAGAGGAGGAGGCTCAAATAGAGAACAATCTTCTTGAGCCCCATGCCCTCGCAAAAAGGGGGGCACTGCATGGAACAACAATCGAGAAGGATTAGGGTGGCCACCCTGGGAGCTCGCATTGCTTTTAATCCTTCTCGAACACTAGTCAACAACAATTCCTGCTTTTCTCTGTAAAGCTAGGGACCGAAAGGAAGAAGGGAAGAAAACAAGGTGAAAGAAATAGAGATTAAACGTGGCTATCGGCTCACAAGGGGAGGCTCAAACAAAGCACAAGCTTTCCAAGCCCTGTGCCTTCGTAAAAAGGGGGGATTTGAAGGGGACGACAATCGAGATGGACTAGGGTGGCCACCCCGGGAACTCGCACTGCGTTTTGTCCTTCCTGAACACCAATTCACAACAATCCCACCTTTTCTCCGTAAAGCTAGGGCCCAAAAGGAAGAAGGGAAGAAAACAACATGGAAGAAAGAGATATGAAACGTGGCTACTGGCTCACAAGGGGAGCTTGAAACAGAGAACAAGCTTCCCAAACCCCGTGCCTTCACAAAAAGGGGGGGAACTACAGGGGACGGTGATCGAGAAGGACTAGGGTGGCCACCCCGGGAACTCGCACTGCTTTTCGTCCTTCTTGAACACCAATCCACAACAATCCCCCCTTTTCTCCATAAAGCTAGGGGGCAAAAGGAAGAAGGGAAGAAAACAACATGCAACAAAGAGATATTAAACATGGCTATTGGCTCACAGGGGGGGGGGGCTCAAACAAGGAACAAGCTTCCCAAACCCCATGCCTTCACAAAAAGGGGGGAATTGCAGGGGATGACAATCGAGAAGGACTAGGGTGGCCACCCCAAGAACTCGCATTGCTTTTCGTCCTTCCTGAACAACAACCCACAACAATCCCACCTTTTCTCCGTAAAGCTAGGGGAAAAAGGAAGAAGGGAAGAAACCAACATGAAACAAAGAGATATCAAACATGGCTACTGGCTCACAAGGCGGAGGCTCAAACCAAGAACAAGCTTCCGAAACCCCGTGCCTTCACAAAAAGAGGGGAACTGCAAGGGACGACGATTGAGAAGGACTAGGGTGGCCACCCCAGGAACTCGCACTACTTTTCGTCCTTCCCGAACACCAATCCACAACAATCCCACCTTTTCTCCGTAAAGCTAGGGGCAAAAGAAAGAAGGGAAGAAAACAACACAAAAGAAACAAAATCCTAGAACAAAGAGGCTCACCAACATGTCGAGGAGATGATGCCTATCCAAAAAGAAAGAAAACAAGGCACCCAATCAAAGTATCCCACCTCTTCACACCCTTCCACATACATTACGACACAACACCCTTTCTAGATTACAACATAACAAACAACAACCAAACAACCAAGCAAATAAATCACAACCTAAACTTGACCACTAGAAAAGACGAGGGCCGCGATGAGACCAGTGTCTGAAGCACGTTACTGAGAGGTAAACAACCCCCCAACCTGGCACAAGGCTTGAAATGACAAAAGAATACACTAATAGCAAACCCACCCTGCTATTGCACCCCTTCATGTACAAAACACCCAACAACCTTTCCAGCGAGAAAGTCAAGGGGGGGTCAAGAATCAAACTCCAAAGAGGAGTTTTCATGGGTTGACACTCGATGGTGCAAGGCCACTAAAGAGAGGGATGTCCGCAAAGTGCACACCACGAAACCAAGAAATGACCAAGTCGCACAAAAAACCCACAATCCAAAGGGAGAAACAAAGACATAACCCGCTGCTTCTTTCCTTAGAAGGGGAGTGGCTCACGAGAGGACGAGGAATTCCCTTGACGACAAAGGCACTAGATAAGAATGCCACCTCATGCCCATTGATGGGGAAACTTGTGATCTCGATGGAGCTTAGATCGAGGGAGGGGTTTTTCATTATCTGGACACCCAACCCTTTCGTGAGGGCAGATCGAGGAATAGTCGAGAGGACTAGGGTGGCTAGCCCAACGGATTGCACCGCTCTTCGTCCATCCCATATTGACCCCACCTCGACCATTTCCTCTCACGGAAGGATTGAGGTACTAGGTGCGCGCGCAACCACTCCCTTGACCCGACCCCCAACAAAAAACTCACCTAAGCAACACATAAACCACCACTGCCTTTTCAAGAGAACCAACTATGGAGGCCCGCACCCTTGGCCCATGCCTTCCAACTAACAAAAGATCGAGCACTGCCACTACGAATGAGTCTAAATTTATCCATCGTATTGCCCAAGCACCTCAACTACAACAACCATGCCCCGCCGAACAGATTGTGGGAGAGGGTTCCCAAGAAACAAGCTTCCGAACCCCTATAGAAATACATTGGGGGAAAGAAAAACAAAGGATGGGTGGGACAAGCACAAGCATGGTTTGCAAGCACACAAAAAAACAAGCGTGACCTCAAGACAAGCAACCAACAATGTTCCCGCCAAACACCAAACCTGCTCTCCTAGAGATGCACCACACGGGCCCAAATTGCAATCGAAACCCACCCAACCTGAACCAAAAAAGCAAACCCCTGCTATCAATGATTCTATTGCAGTTTCACCTTTGGTAACCTTGTTATGACTTCTCCTTCCTCTAAATGATAAGGTTCAGTGAACTTCTCATGACGTCGACGATTGCAAACCACCATCATCGACTCAATCCGAACACTTCACCAGATCATTCAATCGGTAGGAGTGACGGGGGTGTGGTGTGTACAAAGGGCAGGGACATAGTCAACACGAGTTGATGACACGCACTTACTAGGAATTCCTCGTTGAAGACCAATAATTGCAATGGTCTATCCCCATCACGATGCAATTTGAGAAGATTTCTCGATCTCTTGAACCATGAAGAAAAACTCATTGGTTGCATCAGTGTAGTGCGCGTGCGGCCGAAAACATCTAAGGGCATCAAAGACTTGTTATTGCCTCAAACTTCCATGGCCTAAATGGCCATAGTCCCTCTAAGAAGCTGGTCGCGAAGGACCATATTCACTCCACCAAGAACGACCATGCACCACCACCATCCATAGAATCAAGTAAGAGTTCTCAATCTGTCAATCCTTACTATGTCTGGACCTGGTAAGTTTCCCTGTGTTGAGTCAAATTAAGCCGCATTCTCCACTCCTGGTGGTGCCCTTCTGTCAATGACATTCCTTTAAGTTTCAGCCTTGCGACCATACTTCCCCCGGAACCCAAACACTCTGCTTTCTCAGAAGGTGTTGGCGGAGTCCTTAGAGCAACATTTGCCAATCCCTGGTCGGCATTGTTTATGGTTGAGACTAGGACGATATTTGATCATCTTCGAGCCCCCAACTTTCGTTCTTGATTAATGAAAACATCCTTGGCGAATGCTTTTGCAGTGGTCCGTCATTCATAAATCCAAGAATTTCACCTCTGACAATGAAATACGAATGCCCCCGACAGTCCCTATTAACCATTACTCTGGTCCTGAAGGCCAACACAATAGGACCAGACTCCTATCACGTTATTCCATGCTAATGTATTCAGAGCATAAGCTTGCTTTGAGCACTCTAATTTTTTCAAATTAAAAGCGCCAGAGCTGCGACCCAGCCAATTAAGGCCAGGAGCACGTTGCCGACAAAAGGGACGAAAGGGCAGGTGCACACCGAGTAGGCGGACCGACCTTTACGACCTAAGATCCAACTACAAGCTTTTTAATTGCAACAACTTAAATATATGCTATTGGAGCTGGAATTACCGCGGTTGTTGGCACCAGACTTGCCCTCCAATGGATCCTCTTTAAGGGATTTAGATTGTACTCATTCCAATTACCAAACTCGATGAGCCCAATTGATGAGCCTCATCATTGAGAAATTATATGGGCCTTAATTGGCCTTAATTCACCTCCTAGCTTAGTCAAACCAACTATTCTCTCAACTTATTGCATATTTTTGATTATATTTTGTTTCTGAAATGAGTTAGAGTTGGATATTGGGCTTTGTGGTCTAGTGTGCATGTAATGTAGGAATAAAGGATATAAGCAAGGAAAAATGCAGGTATAAAGGATAAAAGCAAAGAACTATGGCAAAGACCTTGGTAAAACTAGAATGGGACAAGGGAGAGTAATTATGGGAGGTAAATCCTCCTCATTTACTACCCCTCCATTCGAATATTCCTCCACCAGCTCGGAGTGCAAACAACCATCACTTTGAAGACTAAAAGACAGGGGAACAAGTGAAAAGGACAAAAACCAGTTTTTCTTGAGTTAGAGGCCAAGCCTCCCTAATGGGAAGGAAGTCGTTGGAGACTTCAAATGTATAAATAGAGAGGCTTCGGACCTTAGTAGGATTCAGACTTCTATTGTAAAAACTCCACTTTATTTCTAAATTGCAAGACTTGTGACAGTTTGTTTTGTAATCCATGGTTTTTATAATAAGAATGAGTTCTGTTTAAGCCAGCTCTGGGTTAACTCCGAGGGCTGAAGCTCTTGGGTTAGGGCCTGACCCAAGCAACCAACGCTCCTCTTTATTATACTGTTATGCTAGCATAGATTCTTGGTTTTCATTGTTCATTTGCTTAAGTAGCTTAGATTTCTGTTTCTGTTCATTTGCTTAAGTAGTTTCCTGGTTTTCTGTTTATTTGCTTAAGTAGTTGCACTTTCGTTATAGCAGTGTAGCGTAGATTGTTCATGGTTTTTTTGTTCAGTTGCTTCAGTAGTTGCATTTGCTTCAATTTACTTCCATTTGTGTCTTCTTTCAGTTCATAGGCTAGTTAGAGGAAAAAGATCACTATCAAGCTGTGCGCAGGTGTCTCAACCTCATCTCCTCCCTCTGGGACCATGACTTGAGGAAGGGACCCTTCAACAACCCCAAAAAACACAGGTTTCTGGTTCTCACATGAGTTAGGGAGTTCGCTGTTTGATGTAGTTATTTGTTCACCCGCACTAGTTTTCTCTGTCGTTTTCGTTTAAAACCGCCTTCGGCACATTCCTCATGCATCGCTTCCTCATCGTCCCATCACTAATAAACCTTCACAATCATTGTTCGATTCATTATTTTCTCCAATTGCTGCTTCGCGTGGAGTCCACCACTTGCTTTATGAGCTTTAATCTCCATCGTCGATTTGTCTCTTGATCTGACGACTATCGCGTCACCCGATCACTTTTATGTGCTTTAAATCCCCATCGTCGATTTGCCTCGCTTGATTCGACAGCTATCGCTTCACTCGATCATCAACTAGCTTGGCTGATCTCCACCGTTGATCAGCCCCGTCTAATCCAATGGCTATCACGCAATCTCATGCAGATTAGTGCATGAACGTTATCTGCTCGAGAGCACGCAAGAAAAGTGGTTTTTTCGTGCTACGCGTCACGTAGTAAGGCTAATCGCATGAAATTTCATAATTCCGCTTACTGCTTTAAGGGCGCGCTAGAAACTACTTACCGCCTTAGAAACTCGCTCCATCATTTCCGCACGTTCTTTTTTCACGCGATACGATCTCCACCGTCCATCTCTTTACTTAACTTCCGCGATAAGACCTCAACTGTTCATCTTGTGCGTTCACCATGTTCATCCATCTAGTCACTTAAGCCTTTGCGATAAGTTCTCCACCGTTCATCGCTTCGTTACCCCATCCGTCCATATCTTCACTTAATTCCTCGCAATATGATCTCCGCCGTTCATCGCTTCATTAACCTCGTTCATCCATTTATTCGTTTACGACTCCGCGATACGATCTCCGCTGTTCATCGCTTCATTAACCTTGTTCATCCATTTATTCTCTTAAGACCTCGTGATAAGATCTCCACTGTCCATCTTCTGCTCGTTGATCGATCCAACGGTCCCTATGTGCTATTGCATCCTTACGTCCTCCTTTCATTGATTTCGACCTATGATTGCTCTTTCGCTTAAAAACCGATTTAGCTTAGTTTCCTTTGCTTACACCTTAGTCTGGTTTTGATGCTTTTTACCTCTGCAACTTAGATAGCAGCATTAGATTAGTGTTAATTTAGCAATTCTGCTTAGCATAACTGTTTGGATGGTTAGTTAGGTTATGGTATGGTTTAGCATTTCATGCTGTTTTCTTCAATACTGCAGTAGAAGTAGCTCTCCCTTAGGATAGATTTGCTCTTCTTCCATCAAAGAGTTAAGCTTCTTCTGACCCTATAGAAGTTTGGCTTGGAACCCCTGGGGTCTCTTGTCAGATGAGCAGTGACAACAAGCAATACCTTCACTTTTACTTGTGCATATAGCATTGTCACCTCCAAGTTTGTATGAACCCCGGGTTTATAAGTAACGCTGGTAGCCCTGGGAGTTTCAACATTCTTGTTGCAATACCTAGGCTCATCACCAATATTGTTATTTATTGTCACTACCTCCCCATGTCACGATTGGGTAATTTGCGTGCCTGCTGCCTTCCTTGGATGTGGTAGCCGTTTCTCAGGCTCCCTCTCCGAAATCGAACTCTAATTCTCCGTCACTCGTCACCACCATGGTAGGCCTCTATCCTACCATCGAAAGTTGATAGGGCAAAAATTTGAATGAAGCATCGCTAGCACAAGGGCTATGCGATCTGCCGAGTTATCATGATTCACCGGAGAAGCGGGCAAACCCGCGTTGACATTTTATCTAAAAAATGCATCCCTTCCAAAGATTCGAGACTTGGTGCATGTATTAGCTCTAGAATTACTACGGTTATCCGAGTAGTATGGTACCATTAAAAAAACTATAACTAATTTAATGAGCCATTCGCAGTTTCACAGTCTGAATTAGTTCATACTTAGACATGCATGGCTTAATCTTTGAGACAAGCATATGACTACTGGCAGGATCAACTAAGTAGCACCTTCCCACTTCAAAGGGCATTCCGGGCGCTCTCTTACTAAGAGCCAACCTGAACACCCATCAAGTCAAAGAGATATCAAAATATCATGTAAAACTTTTATACCTTGCACCTCTTGCATTCCAAGAAGGAAACACACAGAACATGTCAAGGACATGGCGAACAAATGGGTAGACTTGTCGAGTCACAATGCACCAAGGCCACTTCGGAGTTTGCAACCACGCCCCAAACAACAAGAAAACGAGCGATCACTCACCCACTCCCTTAGAAATGCCTCCAAAAACCTCCACGCCTCGCACCGAGGCCACCTGGACAGCAGCAACAGTGGACATCGATCTCCCGATCGCCTGCGGCAGCCTCGATGCAAAGGAAATAAATGGAGAATGACCAACCAAGCAATCTCTATATTAGAAATGAGCCCCAACCCTCCCCGCCCCGCATCGAGGCCACCTAGGAGTCCTCTCGGACAATAACAACGATGGATCGCGATCTCCCAATCGCCTGCGGGAACCTCAATACGAAGGAAAAGGAAGGAAATAAAAAGAGGACCACCGACCGCAAATCCTATCTTAGAAAGGCCATACAAACCTCCCTACCTCGCACCGATGCCACCTAGGAATCGACCCGGATAACGACAACAGTGGACCTCGATCGGCTGATTGCCTGCGGCAGCCTCGATGCAAAGGCAAAGGAAGGAAACAATAAAAGACAAATCGAGCCCGCAACCTCCCTTAGAAATGACCCCCAACCCTTCTCACCCTGCACAGAGGCCACCTAGGAGTCCACCCAGACAGCAGCAACGGTGGACATCGATTGCATGATCGCCTGCGACAACCTCAATGCAAAGGCAAAGGAAGGGAATAAAACAAGATCGACTAAGCCCACAACCTCTCTTAGAAATGCCCCCCGACCCTCCGCGCCTCGCACTGAGGCCACCTAGAAGTCCACCTAGGAGTCCACCCGGACAACAGCAACGATGGACCTCGATCACTTGGCCGCTTGCGGCAACCACGATGTGAAGGTAAAGGAAGAAAATAAATGCAAATCAAGAGGCTCGCTACACAATACAAGAATATATCCAAACAGGAGGAGGAATTGGGCAGCTCCGCACCCCACGCACCCTATGTACAAGCAACCTAGGAGATTGTCCACAGCTTTACCAACTGGATAGTTAATACTTTTCACCTACGACCACTTCAATGCAGAAGAGGGAGGTCAAAGCATTCCACCTTGAAATCCTTCTTCAAGATAGCCCCCACCATCGACGTAGCAAGCCTCTTCCCCATTAGACCATGATCGCATACACAATTAAAACAACAAATACCCATAAACGTTGTGACTTAACATTTCCAGCCGCAAAAGTCTACCATGCACGTGAGATGCAAGGAAAAAGTCGACCACTCGATCAAACATATGGGCCACGACATTTATCAAAGCCTCAAAGCCAATGCAACCACAGAGGATGTGCACTTTGAAAGGAATGCCAACCCATATCTTTATAATAAGGAGAACCGCTCCTCACATTGCTCGATGGAAAAAGCAAGCAAGAGGGGGGTAGGTTGTTTACAACTAAAACCCTTCCACTTTCCTCTTAAATGTATGCATCTCAACTGCCAATGCCAACACATAGATAGTACAAGCACAAGAAACCAACACCATAAACAACCAAACAATGAAGAGGCTAGCCGTCACAGGGAGCCACACCACAATAACCCATACAACTCCAAGAACTTAGAGCAGAAGGGAATTGTTCACATATGCCTCTCGGGACGAGCATGGCGAACATTACCGCTCATGTGCTACCGAGTGGGGATGGAGAGAAGATGAAAATTGGCCACCCTACAAATGACCCGAGGCCATTCTTCAGGCAAACCCGAAAAAATAACTCAATTACCAACCCATCTTTCACAGGAAAATCAAATCCCTCCCCACCAAATAGGGAGGAGGTGAACAATATTGCGAGGAGCCAATTTCAATGGAGCCACACATGGCTGCCCAACCCAATCAACATTTTTTATTCCCAACAACCGAGGGGCACAATAGCGACATAGGCACGAAGGAGTTTTGGGGTTTCCATCTGGGACCACAACAACGAAGGCACAAAGGAGCGCCGAGCAAACTTATCATTTTTATCATTTGGATGGGCATGAGGGACAGGGACGAGCATGGCCAACATTAACACTCATGTGCTACCGAATGGGGATGGAAAGAAAATGAAAATCGACCAACCTACAAATGACCTAAGGCCATCGTTCAGGCAAACCCGAAAAAACAACTCAATTACCAACCCACCTTTCACACGAAAAGCAACCCTATCACTTGTATCATTTGGATGGGCAGGAGGGACCAATACGAGCCAGGGAGCCACAACACAACAACCCATACAACTCCAAGAACTTAGAGCAGGAGGGGAATTATTCACATATGCCTCCCGGGGCGAGCATGACCAACATTACTGCTCATGTGCTACCGAGTGGGGATGGAGAAAAGATGAAAATCGACCACCCTACAAATGACCCATGGCTATTCTTCAGGCATACCCAAAAAAACAACTCAATTACCAACCCACCTTTCACACGGAAAGCAAACCCCTCACCACCAAATAGGGAAGAGGTGAACAACCAAAATTTGCTATTCCCAGCAACCAAGGGGCACAACAATGACATAGGCATGAAGGAGTTTTGGGGTTTCCATCTAGGACAACAACAACCAAAACACAAAGGTGTGCCAAGCAAACTTAACATTTTTAGCATTTGGATGGGCACGAGGGACCAAGACGAGCATGGCCAACATTACCGCTCATGTGCTACCGAGTGGGGATGGAGAGAAGATGAAAATCGACCACCCTACAGATGATCTAAGGCCATCCTTTAGGCAGACCCGAACAAACATCTCAATTACCAACCCACTTTTCACATGAAAAGCAAACCCCACCAGACCCACCCGAACGAGTTTACATGGGCACCCTCAGACAACCCAATCGAACAAGTTTTCATGGGCGCCCTCACATGACCCGACCCAACCGAAAGAGTTTACATGGGCGCCCTCACATGACCCGACCCACCCGAACAAGTTTACATGGGTGCCCACACCTGACTGAAACGAAGGCATAAGGGAGAGCCAGGCAAACGGGCAACACGAACGTGCACAAGGCCCACCCCCAGTCATAACTTAGCATTTTTGATACGGGCATGTGTGCTTGGGCGTGCCCTCACACGGAATGACCCGAACAAATGAGTTTACATGAGTGCCCTCAAACGACCCGACCGAACGAGTTAACATGGGCGCCCTCAAACAACTTGATTGAATGAGTTTACATGGGTGCCCTCACACAGCAGAACCTGACCCGACTGAACGAGTCTACATGGCAAATGAAGGCACATGGGAGTGTTGGGCAAACGGATCGCATGAACGTGCAAGGCCCACCCCCAGTCACGACTTATCATTTTTGACACAGGCTTGTGTACCTGGGCGCGCCCTCGCACGACACGACCTGATCCGCTCGAACGAGTTTACATGGGCGCCCTCACACAGCCCGACCCGACCCAACTGAACGAGTTTACATGGGTGCCCTCACACGACACAACCCAACCCGCCCGAACGAGTTTACATGGGTGCCCACACCCGACCGAAATGAAAGCACAAGGGAGAGCCGGGCAAACGGGCCACACAAACGTGCATAAGGCCCATCCCTGGTCACAACTTAGCATTTTTGGTACGGGCACGTGTGCTCGGGCGCGCCCTCACACGGAACGACTGGTCGAACGAGTTTACACACACGCCCTCAAACGACCTGACCGAACGAGTTTACACGGGCGCCCTCAAACGACCCGACCAAACGAGTTTACATGGCAAACGACCCACCTGAATGAGTTTACACGGGCGCCCTTAAACGACCCGCTCGAATGAGTTTACACGGGCGCCCTCAAACGACCCGCCTGAACGAGTTTAGATGGCAATGAAGGCACATGGGAGCGTTGGGCAAACAGACAGCACGAACGTGCACAAGGCCCACGCCAATCACAACTTAGCATTTTTGGCAAGGGCCCGTGTGCCCGGGCGCGTCCTCACATGACATGACCCAACCCGCCCAGACGAGTTTACACGAGCACCCACACACGACTGAAACGAAGGCATAAGGGAGAGACAGGCAAATGAGCCGCATGAATGTACACAAGCCCCACCACCGGTCACAACTTAGCATTTTTGATACAGGCATGTGTGCCCGGGCGCGTCCTCACACGGAACGACCCGATCAAATGAGTTTACACAAGCGCCCTCAAACGACTTGACTGAATGAGTTTATACGGTCACCCTCAAATGACCTGCTCGAACGAGTTTACATGGGCGCCCTTAAACGACCTGCCCGAACGAGTTTACATGGAAAACGAAGGCACATGGGAGCATTGGGCAAATGGACTGCACGAACGTGCACAAGGCCCACTATATTGCAATTGAGCTAATAGGCTCCACATCACAAAGCCCTGAATCTTCAAACATCTACAGTAAATAGTCTATCAATGAGTTAGAATTTTGGGCACTAGACTTAGTGCACACATGCACACACACTAGATTTGGTAACAACTTCATATTAACTTTACACAACTAATGAACTAAAACACATTGATGTGTTTAACTAGAAACAAATTTAACACAACAAAACTTATAAAACCAACAATTAGATCATGCACAAAAAACACAAAATTTCAGCCCCAAACCGCAATACTTATTAGTCCTTCAACAAAAACCTAGGGTTCCCATACCAAGGAAAATGACCCTTTTACAATGCTCAATAAAATGCCAAGTAGAAGGGGAAACTTACACGTAAAAACCCTTATTTTGACCCACAAAAAATTACTCAGAGCTCTCTTCCTTTTCCAAAGTTCCTCTATATTGGAACTGAGCTAATAGGCTCCACATCACAATGCCCCAAATCTTCAAACGTATACAATAAATAATCTATCAACGAGTTGTTAGAATTTTGGGCACTAGACTTAGTGCACACATACACACACACTAGATTTGGTAACAACTTCTTATTAACTTTACACAACTAATGAACTAAAACACATTGATGTGTTTAACTAGAAACAAATTTAGCACAACGAAACTTATAAAACCAACAATTAGATCATGCACAATAAGCACAAAATTTCAGCCCCAAATCACAATTCTTATCAGTCCTACAACAAGAACCTAAGGTTCCCATACCAAGGAAAATGACCCTTTTGCAATGCTCAATAAAATGCCAAGTACAAGGGAAAAATTACACATAAAAACCCTTATTTTGACCCACAGAAAATTACTCAGAGAAATGATAGCTTAAGGAGACAAGCTTGGCCTCCTTGGAATGCTCTCTACCCTCTCTTCTTGCTCACGACCTCTCTGGCAATTGTATGGCCTATGCACTTGTCAAATTGGCCCAAGGAAATAACTTGGTCTCCACAACAAATCGACCTCTCAGCTCAGTCCTTCTCTTCCTGTCTGACTTCCCTTGAATTTCTCTATGGATCTCCCCTAACATTTTCTCCTATATCTTCTTTTGTCAACTAGAGCCTCTTCGCCCTCCATAGGCCTTCTTAGCCTCCATACTCGACCTAATCCTCCAGAAGATGCTATCTTGCCCAATTGCCACAGGCCCTCTCGACCTTCCACAGGTTTGAGGCCTACTCGACCCTGAAAGGTTTGAGGCCTACTCGACATCCTCCTCCACAAGATGCTCTCTTGCTAACCACCTTCCATAGACCCTCTTCAACCTTAAAGAGGTCTGTGTCCTATTGGGCCTTCTCCTCCATAGGCCCTCTTAGCCCTCCCAAGATATCAGGCCTACTTGGCCTTCTTCTCCGCAAGATGCTCTCTTGTCAACCACCTTCACAAGGCCTCCTGGCCCTTAAGTGGTTTGAGGCCTACTCAGCCTTCTCCTCCACAAGATGCTCTCTTGTCCACTGTAGCCCCCCTCCATAGGTTTGAGGCCTACTTGGCCTTCTCCTCTACAAGAGGCTCTCTCGCTGCCAACAAGAATGAATCACTCACACTTGTACTTATACTTTTCCAAAGGGTGCAATACCACGGGTCATCGAAATACCGTGGGTTTATGGGTGCAAAGCCCATCACTTAGCCCACTTTCCCCACATGTGAGAATACCCCCAATGCTACCCAAAACATCAACATTGGTCTTGTTTGGCATACGCCCCACCCTCCCCTAACAAAAAAAAACCTTTCCAACGTTCATTGCCATATTTAGATCATTCTCTATGATGACATTTTTTGACCACGGCCTACAATCTAAAATTGTCCTAAAACACTTTTCTATTTCCATATGGGTCGTAAATATCGATGAAGAAAAATGTGGACCCTTGTTGAGTTGATACTTGTAGGTATAAATGATTATGCTCTATAGAATTATTCCATTCGGTTAGTGTGGAAATTTCGAATGTAAACTAACTTAATGCAAAACATAATTTTTGTTTTTGTTTTTGAATTAAAATACTTTATATTACTTGAAGAAACTAGATCCTTCCATAGCTCTGAGGCCTACCCTACTTTCTCCTCCACAAGATGCTCTCTTGCTAACCACCTTCCACAAGCCCTTTTGGCCTTGAAAGGTCTGAGGCCTACTTGACATCCTCCGCCACAAGAGAGCACAAGATGCTCCCTTGCTGACCACTTTCCATAGGCCCCCTTGGCCCTCAAACGGGTCTGAGTCCTACTGGGTCTTCTCCTCCATAGGCCCTCTTAACCCTCCAACGGTATGAGGTCTACTTGGTCTTCTCCTCCACAAGATGCTCTCTTGTCGATCACAGGCCCCCTCCATAGGTTTGAGGCCTACTTGGCCTTCTCCTCCACAAGAGGCTCTCTTGCTGACAACAAGAATGAATCACTCACCCCTTGTACTTGTACTTTTCCAAAGGGCGCAATACCACGGGTCATCGGAATACCATGGGTGATTAAAATACTATGGCTCAATGGGTGCAAAGCCCCATCACTTTGCCTACTTTCCCCACATGTGAGAATACTCCTGATGCTACCCAAAACATTAACATTGGTCATGTTTGGCATTCGCACCACCCCCCCTTAAAGAAAAAAAACCTTTCCAACCTTTATTGCCATATTTAGTTCACCCCCTATGATGACATTTTTTGACCGCTTTCTACAATATGAAATTTTCCTAGAACGCCTTTCTATCTCCATATGGGTCGTAAAAATACCTATAGGTATAAATGTGTTAATTTTAGGTAACAATGGTATGTTCTATGCTTAAGAGCAATTTACTTCAATTTCTTTATTAGCCCAATATCAATATTCAATATTCAGTTTAGCAATCACATTAGCATGATAGTAAAATGCACATAGAACATAAACATAAACAATAGAAGACAAGCCAAGACAAGAGGACACAAGATGTGGCACCAACCAGGGACAAACCCCAATGTGGGGAAACCCTTGATCAATTCTTCCTAAATTCTTCAATAGTTCAGCAGAGAGAGATAGTACAAATTACAAATCTGATAATTTATGACAGCAGCAGAAAAAGCCTAACCAGAAATGTCAACCTTGGTCAAACAAGGCAGAATTCTTCCTCTAAGTAGCTCGGTCAAACCTAGTCAACTTTGGCCTCCAACAGTCAACCCAAACAGTCTGAAACAGTCCAGTCAAATGCTGGTCAACGAAAGTCAAACTGCGGCCAGATCTAGGGCAGTCAACGCTGGTCAAATGAGAGGTCAAATCACCTCGATTTTAGTGCCCAGATCCGTGTCTTGTCAAGGAGAAGATGCCTCACCCAATCCGCAGTCAAAAGGAGGTCAATGCAGGTCAACACAACCCAAAATGTAGTCTCTGAAATTCGGTCAATGCTGGTCAACTCAGTCAAACAGAAAACGTCCTCCTTTCCTTCACACGTGTGAGAGACAACTGCCAGATTTGCATACCCAATCAAGTGAGGAGAGAGAGGTGAGTGAAGATGAGATGATGATAAAATGACTTGAGGTCCTCCTTTTATATGCAACATTGAGGATGCGTTGGGGGTTTGAATGCCTGTTTTGCTTGCTGGCTGACCTTGACAATTTGTCAATAATACAAATAAATTCATATCTTCATTTTTACATGTCAGAATTGGATGGGTTTTAGATTAATCCTACACCTATCGGAGAGAGGAATCCAAGAAAAATATCTACTATCATAAAAAATATGACCCATGTGGAGTTTGGCCCTAGTTGCCAATTTTAAGACTCCCTCTCAACTAGGGAGAACTCCATCTGCTAATCTATCTGCCAGTCGGTACTCTCTGCCATCAATGCACTACTCTGCTGAACTATGAAGAAGAAGTGATCGAGAATGTATCACATACCATTCTCCACTGACCCGAAGTCAGTCCCAGATAAAAGAGAATGTCTCATACCACTCTTACTGACCCGAAGTCAGTTCCAATCAAAAGAGAGTGTCTCATACCACTCTTACTGACCCAAAGTCAGTTCCAATTGATCCTAGATCAATATTGGTCATCCTAGCATAGGGAGTATGGTAGTACATGATGCGTCCATCGATAGTACTATGGTCCCTATCCTCATTTCCCTACTCATTGGCCAGATGAGAGGTACTTCCCATGAGTCCCAAACTGCATGGGTAGGATGTCTCAACAGGAGAAGGATAAACCACTCATCCTGCCTACATGTCGCCACGAGGTATCACAAGGGAACACTGAACCACTCACCTTGTACACAACAAACCAATAGGGGAAGGGTGAACCACTCACCCTATGGTTGCTCATTGCTCCAAGAAGTACCCCAAGCCCCCCGGAGCTCCCAGAGCTCAATGTCCATATCATACAGGACCCTCACAAGAGGATCTCTCCACGACTCCAAGTCGTTCTCGGAAGGCTAAGAACTTGACCTTCCCCAGGGGCGTCATCAGAATATCGACGACCTGCTCATCAGTCCCAATGTGATGGAGCTTTATCTATCCCCGTTGTACAATATCTCGGATAAAGTGGTACCTAATATCTATGTGCTTGGAGCGAACATGAAATACGAGATTCTTTGATAATCAGATCCCACTCTGGTTGTCGCAGAGGATCACGGTGGTATCCAACACATGTCCAAACAACTCATTGAAGAGCTTCCTCATCCAGACAACTTCACAGGAAGCCATACTAGCAGTTATGTATTTGGCCTTAGCGGTGCTCAAGGCAACTGATTTCTGCGTCCTGCTCATCCAGGATATCGAAGCAGAACCCAAGGAAAAACAACACCCGGAAGTGCTATTGCGATCCACCACACTGCCAACCCAATCAACATCAGAATAACCGTGCAACGTCACATCTCTGACAGTGTATCTTAGTCCATGAGTGATTGTGCCCCGAAGATATCTCAGAAGATTCTTGGCTCAACCATATATTGGCTCAACGTATTAACTGCAAAACATATGTCCGGACAAGAGTTCACCAAAAACATCAACACTCCTATGAGTTGACGATACTCAGAAGCATTTCCCAATTCAGGTCCGACAACATTACCATATAATTTCTTGAAGTTAAGTTCCATCCCAAATCTTTCCAATATCTTCACAACATATTTTCCTTGAGATAGGAAAATTTCTCTTGGCTTTTGCCAGACCTCCAACCCTAGGAAGTAGTGCATTAGTCCTAGGTCATCTCAAATTCAGAAGCCAACTCCCTCTTACGTTTGTGAATGAGAGGGTCTGCACTTGTCAGAAAGAGATTGTCCTCTTCACTTCTAGTGAATATCAGCTTCATCAAATAGCTATCAATCCTCTCATACCAAGCCCGGGGTGCTTGCTTCAAGCCATAGAGAGCTTTCTTAAACCTACATACATGAGATTCCCGGTCGTGAACCTCAAAACCCTCGGGTTGTTCCACATAGACTTCCTCTTTGATCTAACCATGCAAGAAAGCGGTCTTGACATCCATTTGATGTAGGTTCCATCCTTGCAAGGCAACGAGGGCTATGATTGAGCGAATGGTGGTGTATCTGGCAATAGGTGCAAATATCTCATCGTAATCTACACCTTCTTTTTGAGAGAAGCCTCGAGCAACAAAGCGAGCCTTGAACTTTTCTGCACTTCCATCAACTCCATGCTTGATTTTGTAGAGCCACTTAGAGGTGACAACCGATTTGTCTTGCGGTCTAGGGACCACATCCTAGACATCATTCTTCATAATAGACTTGTATTCTTCATTCATATCATCCTTCCATACTTGTTGCTTCACGACTTCTTCTAATGATGAAGGCTTATTTTGAATGATAGTGCTCATGATGGTCAAGTATCCTTGATACTTGTTTGGCTTCTTGCTCTCATGGAAAGTCCCCCTTTCGTGCAGTATGTCTCTCGGCATTTTCGAGAGTCTCCCTAAGCCATGATGGTCTCCTCTTAGAGGAGGAGGGATCTTTGGAAGGAGGATCAATAGGATCCATAGGTTCATCAACATCAGGCATCGTTTCGTCCTCTTTTCATCCTGTTTTCTGGTGTCAGCTTCTTTGTCCTTCCTTGGGATAGGAAGGTTGTTGATCTTGCTGAGGGCCATATCTTTGTCAAAGGTGACATCATGACTTATCTCAACTTCCCTTTCACCAACCACATAAATTCTATAGCCCTTAGAATTTTCGCCATAGCCCACAAAGATTCATTTCTTCCTTGATGCACCCAATTTGCTTCTTTTCTCTTTCGGCACGTGAAAATATACAGGACTTCCAAAAATTCTAAAATGAGAAACATTGGGTTTCTTACCAGTGAACATTTTTTCGGGAGTCTTGGAGTCCAATGCTTGATGAGGGCATCGGTTTTGAATATACACAACGATATTTGCAGCTTCGGCCCATAGAAACTTTGGAAGCCCTTGATCATGAAGCATGGCACGAACAACTTCTACAATAGTACGATTCTTCCTTTCAGCCACACCATTCTGCTCGGGAGTGTATGGTGTTGTACGATTCTGCAATAATCATGAAATTCATTTGATTCGTACTCAATCCCATTATCAGTGCTCAATATCTTGATTGTCTTCTCGGATTGGTTTTTGACCATGGCTTTGAAGTGACGGAACCAGGTAAACTCTTCATCCTTCTTTTTCAAGAAGTAGATCGAAGTCTTCCGAGAATAATCATCTGTAAAGGTGAGATAATATAAGTATCCTCCCAAAGAGTTTACGAGCATCATAGCAGATATGTTGGAGTGGATTAACTGCAATATATTTGTGGTCTTGCTATTACTAGAAGGGTATGGTCCCCTTGTAAGTTTTCGTTTAGCACATCCTGGACATACACCTTCATGCTCTACTTTGAACTTGGGCATACCTGTCACCATCTGTCTCACATCGGGTATTGCCTTATAATGAAGATGGGCAAACCTTCGGTGCCATAGTTTAGATTGTAGAGATGTGTTACAAGACATGGCTCCTAATGGACTTCCTCCAATTTGATACAAAGTGTCAACCCTGAACCCAAGAGTAAAAGCATCTTTAAAATTTCTTTTCCAAATACGTGCCTTTCCATTGATGAATGCCATCAAGTATCATTTGTTTTCCATTGCCGAAATGGACACCAGGTTCTTCTTGAGATCAAGTACATATAGAACTTCTTGTAAATAAATTGTGTTACCTTGATTCAATTGAAGGGTAACATTCCCCACTCCCTTCACGAGATAGGTGGCATCGTCTCCAAGAATAATCTCCAAGTTTGTCTCCTTCTCTACCAGATTAGAGAGAGCTTCCTTGTATCCGATGAAGTGCCTTGAGGCATCACTATGAATTAGCTAATTCCCCAAAGAGTCCGGTGGAGAGGTAGTGGAGAGGGCCGATATAAGATAGTATTCCTTTTACTTATTGTTAACAACATTTGATTCTTCATACCTCAAGTTCCTTACTTTCTTGGAGGGTTGACCATTTCCTTGATGTCCAACATTCCTTTTTCCTTTGCCATTGAACCTACCATTCCTTTGATTGTTGTTGTTGAAGTTACCCCTGTAATGATTGTGATCATCATCATGTGATGTGTCCCTTCTATTTGGACACTCTCTTACATAGTGGCCAAACTTATTGCAAACAAAGCACCTGCCCTTCCTCCGGTTGAGAGGTAGTGGAGAGGGCCGATATAAGATAGTATTCTTTTTACTTATTGTTAACAACATTTGATTCTCCATACCTGGAGTTCCTTGCTTTCTTGGAGGGTTGACCATTTCCTTGATGTCCCGCATTCCTTTTTCCTTTGCCATTGAACCTACCATTCCTTTGATTGTTGTTGTTGAAGTTACCCCTGGAATGATTGTGATCATCATCATGTGATGTGTCCCTTCTATTTGGACACTCCATTGCATAATGGCCAAACTTATTGCAAACAAAGCACATGCCCTTCCTTCCACCCTTAGATCTAGGCTTTCCATTGAAATGACCTTTAGGCCCTGCATTATTTCTCCTTTTGGCATGAGAGGAGAAAGCAGTGGGGTTGCTTCTATTAGAAGGCATTTCTTGCTCCACCATTCTTGTCTCTTCTTGAATGCATCCCGACATCAATTCTTCAAACCCTAGAATTCAATCATTATTGAGAATAGTGGTTCTAAATATATACCATTCGGATGGGAGTCCTCCAAGGGTAGTGATAGTAAGTTCCCTGCCAGGAATGACCTCTCCAATCGAAAGTACATCATTCTTGATCTCAGTTATCCTTAATAAGTAGGATTGAATGTCCTCGTCCTTGCCCTTCTTAATACCCTTCAACTTATTTTTGAGAAATAAAATTTGATTTGCATCACTAACCTTGAACATGCTGACCAACCTGTCGTAGATCTCCTTGGAGGTGTTCAAATCAAAGATGTAGGCCACCAGACGCTTGTAAATGGAATCTCTGATAATTTTCTTTGCTTTGACTTCAACCTTATTGTACTTGGTCTTCGTAGCAGTCGGTGCATTTGAAGGAGGCTCAAGGATTTTACCCTTCACATAATCCAACACTTCTTGTTCTTCCAAGGTCAAATCAAGAGACATCTTCCATCCATGATTGTCAGATTTTCATGGAGTTTGTCTTCAACCAAGAAGTGGGATGAGGAAGCCATTGAGCCTTTTGTCCTTGTCCAACTGTCTTCGGTGATTGCTCTTTCACTCTTGCTTTGGCTTTGTCTTCTCATCAGCTCTGATACCATGTTAATTTTATTTAACAATGGTATGTTCTATGCTTAAGAGCAATTTACTTCAATTTCTTTATTAGCCTAATATCAATATTCAATTTAGCAATCACATAAGCATCATAGTAAAATGTAGATAGAACATAAACATAAACAATTGAAGACAAGCCAAGACAAGAGGACATAAGATGTGGCACCAGCCAGGGACAAACCCCAATGTGGGGAAACCCTTGATCAATTCTTCTTATATTCTTTAATAGTCCAGTAGAGAGAGAGATACTACAAATTACAAATCTGATAATTTATGACAGCAACAGAAAATCCCTAACTAGAAAAGTCAACGCTGGTCAAACAGGGCAAAATTCTTCCTCTAAGCAGTTCGGTCAAACCCAGTCAACTTCGGCCTCCAATAGTGAACCCAAACAATCCAAAACGGTCCGAAAAAGTCTAGTCAAATGTTGGTCAACGAAAGTCAAACTGCGGCCAGATCTAGGGCAGTCAACGCTGGTCAAATGAGAGGTCAAATCACCTCGATTTTAGTGCCCAGATCTGCGGCCTGTCAAGGAGAAGATGCCTCACCCAATCTGCAGTCAAAAGGAGGTCAATGCAGCCCACTGTAGCCTTTGAAATTTGGTCAACGTTGGTCAACTCAGTCGAACATAAAATGCCTTCCTTTCCTTCGCACGAGTGAGAGACAACTGCTAGATTTGTGTACCCAATCAAGTGAAGAGAGAGAGGCGAGTGAAGATGAAATGATGATAAAATGACTTGAGGTCAATCCGGAGTCAAAATAAATTTGTTAATAAAATGATGATAAAATGACTTGAGAATTTGTTAATAATACAAATAAATTCATATCTTCATTTTTACATGTCGGAATTGGATGATCTTTAGATCAATCCTACACCTCTCGGAGAGGGAAATCCAAGAAAAATATCATCTGTCATAAATAAGATGACCCATGTGGAGTTTGGCCCTAGTTGCCAATTTTAACAAAATGATTATGCTCTATAGAGTTATTGCATTCAGTTAGTGTGGAAATTTCCAATGCAAACTAACTTAATGCAAAACACTTTTTTTGTTGAATTAAAATAATATATATTACTTCAAAAAACCTAGATTACATTGAAGACAACTAATGCCTGGAGGGAGAAATAAAACACAAGGCTTGACCTCTGCTGCCATGAAGATCTACAAATACTATCGAGACTAAAAAACATATACACTACTATCATAACAGGCTTGGAAGCCGCTACATACAAGTTAAAACCAAATACAAGAGACCAATTTACAAGAGAGCACTTGAAAATAATGCTTGCCCTCGTAGTCACCTAGGAACACATAAAGAAATGGCCAACACACCATAATAGTAGAGACTATTGTCGTTGGCCCAACAACCAACCATTTTACCAAAAAATCATAGCATATGCATTGCACCATAGACTTAAAGCCAAAGATAACAAAGAAAACATCAAGGCTCGAAACTGGAAACCATAAGTAAACTTCAGGAACACACGACTACGAATCAACTATATCATTGTCATCCATAGAGAAGTAGACCACCAAAGGAGACAAAACTAGAAGTTCCAGGAGAGACTTGGAACTCACCGCCCACTAGCCCTGCTCATTGTTCATTGTCTGAGGAGGAAATATTGGTCAAAACCCTTGCCCTAGAGGCAGGGGGATCCAACTGCTCCCCACCATTTGAGTCACATGCTATATGAATTTCCACACGCATTAGTCGAGCCTCAATTTTATCCAGTGGAAACCTCAGGTTCCTTAGCATTCTTTTCACCTCCTCTAAGGAGGTGGAAATATTATATTTTTCCACCTCCTTATCCTCAAGACCAAACCCAGTAACGTCTTCATTTGCCAATGGAGCGCTATTGAATTTAGATATTGTTTACGCTTTCCCTTAGTAGTGTGCCCAGGGTCTGGCATCTAGCCAGATATGTCTTCCAACAGTTGTGAGTTCAATAGGGATTGTCTCTCTTCCCCAACTTTTATCTCAAGGTCATGGATCTCTTGAAGAGTCTCAAGCTGAATAACATTAAAATAAGTTGCCACAGAGCCATGGGCAAAGAGCTTTGCCCCATGCTACCCAGGTTGGGATCTGCTGCCTCCTCCCCTCTTGCTTCTCCCCCTATCTTAGCGACATTGTAGAGTCATGGGATAGTTCCTCAATTTCTCAAAAAGACACAAAGACTGACTTGACCCTTCCACAACAAAACCAGGATACCAACAAATAACCTCGTTGCAAAAGCACCAGGCAAATGACTTGACTTTTGACAAAGAACCACCAGAACACATGACACCACCTTAGACACCAGAAGCTTCTGCGTCCTAGAGCCCGCAGGAAATTAACCAAACCCAACACACTTCACTTGACCAACCCCACAATTAAAACTACCTAGTCCACACTTCGCAAATAAATCCAACTGCCACTCCCAAGAGAAGACACTGACCCAATGCTTGATGCCAAACCACTTTTGCAGACCCAACAATTTCCCCATCCCCAAGGACACAACCCACACCCAGAGACTGAGACACTAAACCCATAAAACAAATTCTTTCAAAAAAACTAGGCAAGAAATTCAAATATAACCAAGACGAGACCGACAAGAGTTCCTGGAGCTTACCAACTTCAGATGCAACGAATACCTTTGATTGAAAGCCAGCCACCACCTTCCAACCAGACCATGCCAAGCAGAAAACTTTCACTGACGGTTCCCAAATTGGAGCAGCGTGATGAATTCCCTTCCCCTCAGGCCATATCGATGCCTCCCACTGCACCAAAACCTCACCACAAGTAGACCTTGAATTCAAACAATTCCATGGCATCTCGGGACTTGCCTCTCTCCAAACCAACCTTCACAAAAGACTTTGCCACCCATCCCCTCCATTACATAGCACCTCTACCAACAGAAGGACTGCATGCTCGTGCATGCAAGATGCCAAGTGCATCCTTTCCTCATTAATGCACAATTACTAACTCAAGGGTAGTGGGCACTTTGCCCCAAACCCCGCTCCCTCCATCATACCACCCCCATCGGGGGAATGCAAAGCATAAATTTCTCCCATATCTTAATACCGTGAATTTTTAGCTTCAGGGCCATTATGGTATATAGAACAAAACGAAAATGGGAAGTGAGCAATATTTCAATCCTTAACAAGCTAATATTCTAGGTAGTCTTCAAATTTATTCAATTATTATTGTTCTAGGCACCTTTTACTGTCAGTTCACACCCTCTATATTTTTTTATGTTATGTAATGAGTGCCTAAGGGTGTTGTTCTGTGGTTTGGATCAACGATTACCTCTATATAGCAAGCCTTGACTTTAAATGTGTTGGTGATGCATCATTGGATTAGTCCTTCTGACAGGGTACAATGTGCTAGCTGCTTATCAGGTTTGATAACTGTGTATAGCAGCCCCTTTCATTTGCTATTTGAAGGTAGAAAGATCTGTAAATAACATATAGGATAGCTGCCATTTTCCTATGGGTCTTCCATCTTCTTTCTTGAGCTGTTACATTCTTTGCTGTTGCACCTGTTTGCAAAATTTCAACATGATGTGCAATTACTTTCTTTCTATTATGCTCCTGCTCCTGCTCTAATTGTTTTCTTTATTTTTCATAGTTTCTATTTTGAAGTTCAGTTTCTCTGAGAGCTTGGCGTGGGAACACATTTCATCGAGATCTTTCCCATTTGATCCTAGGCAATTTCAAGGATTTGTTGGGGAATCTCTCAACTTTTGTGAGATATATATGATGGTCATCGGAGAAAATCCCAACAAGAGCCTCCAAATTGACAAGCATTAGAGAATTAACTGTGGTGCAGGACGTACTCTAGAACCTTTGTTTCTCTGCCACCATTGTAGAGCTTATAGGTAGATTATGTTGTTGTAACGTGTAACTCTATTTAACAGATCAAAGTTAGAAAAAGCCATTGCAAGGCATAAAAAGGTGTGTTGTATGATCAAAGAAAAGAGGTTGTCCCAACATAGTATGGATCATCTTTTTTTGGTAAGAAAAAGGCAAACACGCACCATAGAACATTCATCATAAATATGAATTCAAAGTCTTATATAACTTTCATTCTAAAGCTAAGTTTTAGGCTATGGTAGGCTAAGCTAAGGTAGGATAGGCTAGGATAGGATGGGATAGGCCTGGATTAGTTAGGCTAGGATAGGATTAGGATAGCGTATGTTGGGGTAGGCTAGGGTAGTCTAGGTTATGCTAGGGTAGGCTAGGTAGGCTAGGGAAGGCTAGGTTATGCTAGGCTAGGTAGGGCAGGCTAGCTAGGGTAAGGTAGGCTAGGCTAGGCTAGATAGGTTAGGCTAGGTAAGATAGGCTAGGTTAGGGTATGTTAGGCTAGGTACGCTGGACTAGGCTAGGCTAGATAGGGTAGGGTAGGCTAGGGTTGGCTACGTAGGGTAGTGTAGGCTAGGTTAGGTTAGGGTAGTGTAAGATTTGAAATTGAAATAATTAAAATTTTTCCCATTTATTTCTTTTAGTCATTTGGACTGGTTTGTGACTCAAGAGTTTTATTCAAAGTTTTTTTTTCCAAAATAACAAATTCAAAATTTACCATTGCATGAAATAGGTTTATTCAAAGTTTTTTTCCAAAATGACAAATTCAAAATTTACCATTGGATGAAATAGTTTAAACCAGAGCTACTAAATAAATATATCAATAAGGATAGTCACTGACATAGCAACTTTACACTATTTAGGATAGTCACTCACATAACAACTTTACACCATTTACACTATTCGATAGGAGAGAACTCGATTTTGTTGAGCACTGACTAAATAATTCTTTTAGCTAACATAACAACTTTGATCCACTATTCATAGGTACCATGGTTTACTGTCATCCATTATAGAGGAGCCTATTTTCTTTTCCCACATATCTTGCCCAGACTTTGTAGCACGTGATGTTTTCTATTTTGATTAAGTTAGGATCCTAGAGAATTCTCAATCCATTGAGGAGTCCTTTGGATGTATCACTATTACTTTACATGTGTTCTAACATATCTTCACAGGAGAGAATGATTGTTTTCTTGTCACACTTTGTTTCTTGTAGTTCAACACCATAGTGGGTTTTTCCTGATTGATTATTATCTTTAACATGTGATGGTATCTTTACCAAGTGCATCTATTGTGGTATCCAAGCCATCCTTGCACCACACTTTCCATTCAATGGTTGTTTGACAAAAAAAATACCACATCATTCCACATCGTTGAAAGATAATGTCTTTTCCAACAAGGAGTGCGGCATTGACATGCTTCAAAAAGGACACACTGATGTAAAAAACTAGAAAATGTTCAAGCAATAAGAACCAAAGTGTAACATAGTACCTAAATAAATAAATAAAAATTAGAAGCACCATCATCGTTTCTCAAAATAGAGTATATATTTAGATCCTATTAATTAAACATAAAAAACTATATAATATAAATTACAAATTCATAGTAAATTATTTTTCAAATAAAAATATTTCAATGAAATTTTATACTTTCCATATCTATATAAAACTATAAAATAATTCATATTTAAAAAGTAATCACATTTTTTCTTCTAATTTTTATGGAGATGATTACTTTATAATTATTAATGAAATAATAATAAATCTTACACTATTATATTATAATTAACCTTAAAGAAATAAAAAATAATCAATTTACTTTACTACTAAATTTTTATAAACAAATAAAAGTCTTCATAAATGTCTTTCATTTAAATTAAAAAAATATCATCTTAAAAAATTTATTCTCATATAATTATAGAATACTTGATCCAATTATTTACTCATAATTCACATACATAGATTTGATGTCATTCACATATTTCCATGCACGTAGAGCTTCGTTACATCTCAGGTGTAACTATCAAAATATCAGTAGTAATATTAATGTGCCGAAGCGCTTAGCTTTATTTATTCTTGTAAATTTAATTAATTAATTAATTTAATTAATTATTTATTTATTATTATTTTTTTTACGTCCGCAGAATTTTTTTCTGCCTAACCGCTCCCGGAGCGATTTTATAATGCCCGGGAGCGATCGCTCCCTGATTGCTCCCGGGCTTAAAAAATCGCTCCGGGAGCGACTGCTCCCCAATGCGCTCACAAAAATGGTAGGGAGCACGCTCCCGAAGATCGCTCCCATCTGGGAGCAATTTCGGGAGCGCTCCGGCCTGGAGCGCGATTCGGGAGCGGGTTCAAAGGGGGGGGGGGGGCGCTCCCCTGCAACTATGATTCAATACCATGGACCGAAAACCATCGCGTCCAAAACCATGGACCGAAAACCATAGGTAGGTTCGCCCAACCTAATATAGGGTCCAAAAAATAAATTTCCCGGGGCGCTGCCCCGAAACCCGTAGAGGGGGCCTACTCGCCCCCCTGTGACCCCCCCGCTGCGCAATCCGTACAACGAAGGGGGGCTCCACCCTCTGGTTTAGTCGTGGAAAGAATATAACAGTCTCCCACTTGTTGTTTTTTTCCATAGAGGGCCACAGGAGAGCTTAATCATTTTTCGAGCCCTAAAACGCCCATTATTTCTCTACACCAAGAGAACTTCTCAAAGCTCATAGATTTTGTCAATGCATCTGCAGTATTCTTCAAAGTGTCCACCTTTACCAGCAACACCTTTTTGTCTTCTATCATATCCCTCCAAAGTGATACTGAACATCAATGTGCTTTGTCTTTGAATGATAAGCAGGGTTCTTTGCTAAGAAAATTGCACTTTGGCTATCACAGTCTATCCTTATAGCTCCCTATACTAACCCCATACTTGAACACAATCTCTGCAACCAAACTGCTTCCTTTCTTGCATGAGTGACTACCATGTATTCCGCCTCTGTATTTGATAGTGCCACTATAGATTGTTTCTTACTCATCCAACTAACACATACCCACTTGTAGATCTTCTCTGATCCAGATCTCCAGCCCAGTCTACATCAACAAAGCCATAGATATCCAACACTCTGTCCAATCCTGGTCTTCCTTGGTAGCACGAACCATAATCACTAGTGCCACGCAAATACCTGAAAACCCACTTCACTGCTGTCCAGTGCTCCTTCCCTAGTTTTGACATAAACCTGCTCAATACTCCCACTGCATGTGCAATGTCTGGTCTACTACAGGCCATGGCATACATCAAGCTACCGACTGCAGTTGCATATGGAACATGGGACATGTCCTCTTCCTCTTCTTGTGTCTTGGGACACTGTTCAGCAGATAACCTCACACCCACAGGAATAGGAACCTTCACCAGTTTACTATCCTGCATATTAAACCTCTGCAGTATTGTCTCGACATACTTCCTCTGGTTTAACCAGAGCTTCCTCTTTGCCCGATCTCTTTTAATTTCCATGCCCAAAATATAGTTTGCAGCACCGAGATCTTTCATGTCGAATTTGGAGGACAATTGGGTCTTCAAATCCTGGATTATTTCTTTGTCATTTCCAACCAGGCAACATATCATCCACATACAAGACCAGATAAAATAACACGGTCACCAATTAATTTAAAATACACACAGTGATCTGCTTTGCTTCTGGTGAAGCCAAGTCCCCGTATAAATGTATCAATTTCTGATACCACATCCTTGGTGACTGTTTTAACCCATACAGAGACTTCTTTAACTTGCATACTAGTTCTTTCTTACCCTTCACCGCAAAGCCTTCAGGTTGCTTCATGTAGATTTCCTCTTCCAATCCCCGTGAAGAAATGTGTCTTCACATCCATCTGTTCTACCTCAAAATCAAAAGCAGCAGCAACAGATAAAAGTAATCTAATAGAAGTTACCTTGGCAACAGGAGAAAAAATATCACCAAAATCATTCCCGGCACCTGGGAATAACCTTTTGCTACCAACCGAGCTTTGTATTTCTCCACCTTCCCTTCTGCATTTGTCTTCTTTTTAAACACCCATTTGCTGCCAATGGGTTTCCTTCCAGCCGGCAACTCCACCAGATCCAAAGCCGCATTTTTGTGCAAAGATGCCATTTCATCAACCATGGCCTCTTTCCAAAGTTTTCCATCCTCTGAATCCACTGCTTCCTTCACAGTTCTGGGATCATCATCAGTAACAGACAAAGCAAAGTTTGAACGGAAAGCAGATGGACTATACCTTTCTAGCTGCCTTCTTTCTCGAGCTGATCTTCTCACAGCCGGAGTTTGTGGCTCTTCATCTTCTGATTCCTCCTCTGCTACAGAGTCTGATTCTTCCTCCTTTAGTTCAATCTCTATCTTCACAGGTTCCTTTGGTTGGACTTCATGTTTAATAACATCTTTCACCTCTCTGAACACCAC
>APFE031208769.1:52823-121339 GCA_000404065.3 Pinus taeda
AACGGGATGCAAAACTGATGCTGATGAGACACCTACCTATGCATATGCAAAGAGCTGTTGATCACCGATGGAGGGCTAAAGACCGACACTAACACAGCGGAGGAGAATTGGAGATCAGATCTGAGCTGTATTGTGTGTAACAGGTGGAGATAGTACTAGATACTTGTGAGGAGTATTGTACTATGTATTCTTACATGTTCTCAATCAATATAATATACTTATAGTTGGGGTTTTTAGCGAGATGGTTTCTCTGGGAAAATACTGTGTTGATATGTGTGATTGATGCTTCTATGTGCGCATGTTATTGTTTCTGCTTCTGTAAATTGATGATCAACGTAGAGGAGGTTATGTATTATGCATGTATTCTGCAATAGTGTATAATCAGTATAATCTCTGTGAATATGTGTTAAATTATTCAAAATTTCTACATGGTATCAGAGCAAGATTTGTAGAAGAAGTTCTACATGATATCAATGTTGTATTGATCATCAGATCTATTATTCAGAAAGTGTTTACATTTTATTTCTTCAGACAGAGTCTGTAATCGGGCCAGCTAGTCTCTGGATTCATCCTTCTTTTGGAAGGTGAGATATCCGGTGAATGCCCATACAGTCGATCTTTGTACAAGAAATACTTTGTTCTCACTAATTTTAGATCGGAAGCGGTTGAGTTTTGAGCTGGTGGAATGGCGCTTAAGGATAAAACTCAGAAACATTAAGTGTGATAATGGAGACAGTATGCCCGAGTATTTCACGAAGTTCACCCAATGCCGAGATGAGCTGGGAAGTGTGGGGGTGATTGTCGATGATGAGGATATGGTGAGTCTAGCGCTCCTTGGCCTTCCTAAGAGCTGGCATAGCTACCGGGGACTCTGTGAATGGAAGGGAGAAATTGCCAGGATGTGAGAGACTTTGGTCGGATCTTGTGCAAGAGGAGATTAGACGGCGCACCAAAGACAGTTCTTCATCTATGCATGATGAGGAGAACTGTGCCTTAGCGAGTAAGGTGAAGAAGGGGAAGGGGAAGGTTTCTCTTCCGAATCCAGTTCTTCCAATGATGGGAAGAAGGTTGACAAATTGAAGGTGCAATGCTTTCATTGTCATGAGGTGGGCCATTATGCCTCAAATTGCCCATGGAGGAAATCCAAGAAGGGATTCGGGGAAGGATCTAAAGGTGAGGCACTTGTTTCACAGTTTGAGTTGGATTTCACACTCTTCGCATGCATGGTTTCATCCATGGTGGGAAGTGGTTGGTTTCTTGATAGTGGAGCTTCTTTCCACTGTCTGGCGCAAAAGTTGGTTTTTCAATACTTGGAGGATGAAGAGATCTCCAGAACTCATAGGGATGGGTAATGATGAGAAGTATAGTGTCTCAGGTGTAGGCATGGTTATTTTTCAGAGGGAGCATGGAGCTCGCCTTACCTTGACCAATGTCAAGTATGTACCAGGACTGAAGAGAAAGTTGGTGTTGATCACGATGCTGGAAGACAGAGGCTATGATGTAGTCTTCAGAGAGGGAAAGGTTTTCCTTAGACACATTATCACTAGATAGGTGAAGCAGATTGGTTCACGGATCAAGAACTTGTATGCTCTTGAGGTTCAAGATGCATGCAAAGCCTTGAGTAGCAAGGCAACTGATGGAGACTTGGTGGTTGAGAGGGAGGGTATATACCTCTCAAATATGCAGACCAGAAAAGTCTCAGACAATTGTGGAGGAGCACATTGGTGCACAACTTCAGGAGGTGTGGAGCAGCCACAACAAGGGAAGTGAGAGGAGATCGGTAGAGACATCTACTCATGCAGAGGACCTCCAGTAGGGGGGATTCGACCAGGTGGGCTTAGGGATCACATGCAGCCATACCTCCAGGTAGGAGGTGGGGCGATATAGAGTGATCGTCCCAAGGAGGAGGGGCAAGATTCTTGAGGTACCCAACCTCTTGGATGAGACCTTGCTACAGGAGCCCCGATGTGGAGTAGCATGAACTGACTGATTGGGTAGAAACAGATGCGGATGGAGCGACAAAGAGAGCGACAGTGCAGGGAATCCTAGGACAGTGCATAGCATGTAGGCTGCAACAATGCGAGAGGCACAAGTGTTTTGCACAGTGCTAGGTGGCACAAAGAGGTGTGCAATGGTGTGAGATGCATGAAGATGTTGCAGTAGCGCAGATGTCAGATAGGGAGCACTTGTCAGCAAAAGGTAGAGCTTCAACATTAGAGTATGTTCCTAGCCCAACAGAGTGGTCAGTTGGGAGTGTTTTTGTTCCAAGTGTTGTTGGAGCAAAGTGGACCGGGCAGATGTGTTGCATGCAGAACATTCCAGAGTTATAGGATCGGGTTTGAGAGGAGGCCTTTCTTGTTGAGAGGGAGTGTTGAAAAGTGTGCAACAAGAAATGCTTATTGAGAATGCAACAAGATGATGGAGCTTAGTGGAAAGGAGTTTCCTTCACTAAGTGGTCCTGCAGGCAAGTTTTGGCGCAAAGTCTATTTTTAGACATATGGATCATGGTCTATGAGTTGCAGGATGTTGTTTATGGATGATTGGTCATGTTGGGAAAAATAGATGGACTTCTATTTTTTGGATCACAACGATGTGATTAGAGTCTATTTTTAGACTATCAGGTAAAAATATAAACAGTCAAATATTATTAGCCCTTAGTAATATTTGGACTCTAAACTTTATCTTATTCTCTTGGAGCACTGCAGTTGGAGCTACAGATGTGGCACATGCAATTGCCTGAAGGAATCACGTGGTTACCTATGGGTTGACTGAGTTATTGCATGAAGGACTTCAGTTAGAACTCAAGTGGTTGAGTTTTGTGGAGTTAGATGAGCAATTAATGGAGTTGTGTTCAGTTTGACTTAGTTGAACTAGTTGTATTTAGTCTAACTAGCCAATAGACTAAGTGATGAGTTTGTGTGAATTAGTTATTAATTAATTCATAATTATTAACTCATAATGCAACTAAAGAATACATCAGTTAACTCAGTGCATGGACAGTTCAGTGGAGACAAGTGTTAGAGGTAAGTGAAAGGGTGAGTTGTGACTATGAGTTGTACATGAGATCTTGCACAATCAAGGGATTGAGTATGCCAATGACAATTGTGCAGTATGGGGCCAATAACAAGTGATTATAGCCTATGCTCACGTGATTTCCAGTGTGAGTGATTTTCCAAGGTAAATAAGAACTTGGAACGAGTTTGGATTCATTCATTCTCATGCAGGTATTGTGCAGTGGAGGCAAGCAAGCAGCGGAGGAGATTTGGAGATCAGATTTGAGCTGTATTGTGTGTAACAGGCGAAGATAGTGCTGGATACTTGTGAGGAGTATTGTACTATGTATTGTTACATGTTCTCAATCAATATAATATACAGATAATTGGGGTTTTTAGCGAGATGCTTTCCTCGGGAAAATACTGCATTGATATGTGTGATTGATGCTTCTATGTGCGCATGTTATTGTTTCTGCTTTTGTAAATTGATGATCAACGTAGAGGAGGTTATGTATTATGCATGTATTCCGCAATATTGTATAATCGGGATAATCTCTGTGAATATGTGTTAAAATATTCAAAATTTCTACACAGACTTCAACCCCCAAACAGTAATGAAGAAGTCCCAAATCTGTCATATCAAAAGTGCTGCACAAATCTTGTTTGATCCCATGGATCAAATTTGCTGAATTGCCAGTAATGATAAGGTCATCCACATAGACAACCACAAACAGAATATCATTACCAGTATGCTTGATATACAGATTTGCATCAGATGGACTCCACTGAAAGCCATGATCTGTTAGGTACTTATCAATTTTCATGTACCAAGCCCGAGGAGCTTGTTTCAGACCATAGAGTGCTTTGACTAATCTAGAGACTTTCTGTTCTTGACCGGCAACCTTGAATCATGGAGGCTACGTCATGTAGACTTCTTCTTGTAAGTCACCATTCAGAAAAGCACTCTTTACATCCATTTGATGGACTTTCCAATTGAACTAAGCTGCTAAGGCTAGGACGAGCCGTATGGTACTCATCTTGGCTGTAGGAGAAAAGGTCTCCTCATAGTCTATGCCTTCCTTTTGTGAGAACCCTCGAGTAGCAAGGCGAGCCTTAAACTTGTCTAGAGTTCCGTCAGCTTTATATTTCACTTTATACACCCATTTGTAGCTAATGGGCTTCTTCCCTGTAGGAAGATCAGAAAGGGTCCAAGTGTGATTCTTCTGAAGACTCTGGAATTCAGCTTCCATAGCCCGTTCCCACTCAGGTATAGCCTTAGACTTTGAATAGCTTTGAGGCTCAAAAACACTGTGTAGGTTAGCCACAAGAGCAAAATTGACTGTAGGCTATTGTTTGCTCTTATTTCTGGAAGTTCTACCTGCAAGGAGGTCATTATCCTAGAGATCACCAATAGTTTTAGCCCACCATTTGGGCCGGAGAGTAGAAGAACCAATACTAGGAGTAGGTGGAGGAGGCCCAGGAACAATAGGAGCAGCAAGAGGAGGATTATTTTCTGAAGGAAGCTCAGGTAGTGCATCATCAAATACTGATGCTACATCATCCCTCCCATCAGGTGGACCTAACGAAAGAAGAACACTGTGAGGCTGATCCTCATAACACTGCTTAGAAGGAGGAGACTGAAAGAACCCTCTGTTTCATCAAATACTACGTCCCAACCGAAGCTAAGACGACCAATGTCTATATCTATCAGCCTATAGGCCTTGTGGTGATCACTGTACCTTGTCATCATGACTTTCTGGCTTTTGGAATCCAACTTAGAGCGCTTAGTAGCTGGAATCCAAACATATGCAACCAAGCCAAACACTTTGAGGTGACTGATCTTAGGCTTACGACCAAACCAAACCTCTTCTGGAGTCTTCCCCTTAACAACCTGAGTAGGTGATCGGTTAAGAAGATAGACATCAATAAACACTGTTTCAGCCCAAAATTTGTTTGGAACACTCCTGTGTTGTAACATGGAATGAGCCATTTCAACAACCGTATGGTTGCGACGTTTGACAACACTGTTCTGTTGAGGGGTGTAGGGTGTAGTTAACTGGTGTTTGATACCATGGGTATCACAGAAGTTGGAGAAAGCAAAAGAACAAAATCCGCTCCCCCTCCCCCCCCCCTGTTATCTGTCCTAAGAGTTATGATATTACAGCCAGACTCTTTTTTAGCTAAGGACTTAAACTTCTGAAAGATACTAAATACATCAGATTTATGTTTTAGAAAGTACACCCACATCTTTCTACTGAAATCATCTACAATAAGCAAAAAATATTTGCAACCAATAACTCAAGATGTATTCATAGGTCCAAAAATATCAACATGAATTAATTGGAGTACCTTAGATGCGCGCCAAGATTCTCCATCCTTGAATGAAGACCGATGTTGCTCTCCAGCTTGACAGGTGCCACACACTTGCAACTGCTGAGTCTGAATATCAGGTAACCCTGACACGAATCCCTCCCGAGATAGCTGAGAGAGACACTGAATGTTTAGATGCCCATATCTCTGATGCCACAGAGTGTTGATGGGAGAAACACAAGCTGCTAGAGCCACTTCTAGAGAATCACCAGTGTCAAGAAGCCTGTATAGGATGCCCATATCTCTGATGCCACAGAGTGTTGATGGGAGAAACACACGCTGCTAGAGCCACTTCTAGAGAATCACCAGTGTCAAGAAGCCTGTATAGGCCATGATCTTCTAGGCCAACAACAACCGTAAGACGAGTGTCCCTGTCAATAATGGAGCACTTGTGTGCACTGAACACCACATCGAGCTGAGGAGAGTTCCTCATAATCTGGCTAACGGACAACAGATTAATTTCCATACTGGGAACATAGTACACATCCAGGAAGATGAGTGTGCGCCCACCAGACTGGATTTGAACTGTACCTCTGCCAACCACTGTGTACTCCTCACCTCCACCGAATGCCATGGAATCACTGAAAGATGAGAAGTCAGTAAACCAGTCACAACTGTGAGAGAAATGACGTGATGCACCAGAGTCAATGTACCAGGCAGAAGACGGGGCATGATTTGAGGACCTCTTAGCCATAAAGGCGTAAGAGGCAGATTCCTTCTGCTCGGAATGTTCTGCAACATTCGTTGTCTGATGAGATCCTCCCTGTTTCTTTTGTTCAGAAGCAATCCTCTGTCGGCAATCTTTCTTCATGTGGCCAAACTTGTGACAGTAATTACACTGCACATTTTTCTTCTTAGCGGGATCAGAAGGCTGAGAAGAACCTTTCTGCTGAAAGGACCGAGGGGACTGATATTTGGCAGCAAAAGCATTTTCTGAGGAGGCTGATGAAGCACCACTACCAAACTGTTGTTTCCAACGATCCTGCTGCAGGAGTTTGGTGCATAACTCCGGAAACTTCAGATCAACATTAGTGGTGGTAATGTTGAGCGTTTCTATGAAGTGTTCATAAGGTTTCAGTAGACTTTTCAGAGTGATGACTACCATATCTTCTTCCTCCATGGTTCGACCAATGGCTTCGAGCTGGTCTCGAATGTCTTTAATCTTGTTAAGATGTTCCTGTAAAGACATATGTTCGTCCATCTTGATGGAGAACAACTGATTCTTTAGAAAGAAAGCTATGCTCTTGTCGGATGTCTCGTGCAATTCCTTCAAATGTTGCCAAATTTCGATAGCTGTCCTGCCAGAAGGAATCTGTGGTAGCTGATCATCAGTCACTGAGAGTTTGAGAAGCATAACAACCTCTATACCAGTTGTACCAGGACTGAGCTCTTTTCCCAAAACAAGCTGGTCAAGACACCTATATTAAGAAATGGTCAACATTCTCTATTTCTAGATGTTATAACTTGTGCCATTAAAGCGCTGACTACCTTCCAACATCAAGTTGGTTAGCGAGGCCATCTGCACATTTCCCAATACACAGAAAACAATGAAGGAGTCTGGCACGGATTTCAATGCAGATGCCAACTGGTCCAGACAGAATCTGACAGGTGCTCCCCTGCTCGACGATGTAGAATCTTGCATACCCTAGCCTTTGCCTACTTCGCATCCATACAAAAATAAGTCAAAGATGAATTGATCCTCAAAAAGGTGCCACTGCCACAATAAATATCTCAGCAAGACTCTGCTGACCACCCAAAAAAATTCTGCTGTTACAAATGGGTTTCAAAAACGTATGTTTTCAAATTTGTCTTAACAAAAGCATGGCTAGAATCTGAGTTGCGTTAAAGACGCGATTATCTCCAAGGTACCGCACGTGAATCCTCACACCCCCGTCGGGCCCTTTATCGACGGTGGACATCAAGCTCTATAAATCCCTCTGCACTTCGGAATCACGGAACTGAGAATCTTCAACTGGCCCTTTTTAAATGCAATGACACACACCTGCATACTAGCATGGCCGATATCAACACATACGACGTTCAACGGATCATTTTCCTTCAGATCAGAGGATTTAGGCCTGCTACCTCAATACAACAACCAACAACCTCTCCGCTATCACATATAAGCACTTGAGGATGAGTCGTTGTCTTAGAAAAATGTTGCTTAAATTCCAACGTCTTCTGCGGGTTGCAATTGGACTCTGTACAACGATGTTGATGTGGGTTTCGTCAACCCTCCAAATCTTGACCTCGACCTGCCGGCTCCAGAGAATCCAACTGCGTCAGCCAAATCCCCTGTGCCCGAACCACGGAAAGGTAACTGGAAAGGCTTCCCAAGCACACAACAATGGCCGACGAGAGCACTAACAGAGAATGCAACCACGACAGTCTAAAGAAACACACTACTACCCCCAAAATGAGCCACACAATATCACAAAAAATTAAAAATAAATGATTCGTGGGCAGCACGAACCAAAACACTCAGACTACACCAAAACGCATTTGCGTATCGCATCCAGACCACGGGCTAAAACAGCAACAACAAATGCTGATGGTAGATTTTGACGCCCCAAAAAAAGATTCAGATTCCTAGAGAGCACGAAATGAAACACGAAATTTCCAAACGAAAAAAATATTTCTAAAAAAAGACCCGAGCTCTGATACCATAATCAATGAATGAATTTAATTGATTTAAATGAGCAATGAAGCTCAATAAATAATACAAATGTATTTACAAAAATAAAAACAACAAGTTTCTACTAAGAAATAGAAACAACAAGTTTCTTGTAAGAAACTGCTAATAAGATCACATACGATCTTATCCGAATGAGCATTAAACACTAAAATAACATTTATGCTAATAAGATTTCAATTGTGGTGAGTTAATTTCCAGTTTATGGGAATAATCATCACAAGTTCTCGCGTAATGTTGGAGCATTAGTTAAGTGGAAGCCTTCATCAGATTGACTACAAGATTGGTTGGTAGATCGAGTTCGGTCAGAACGAGTTGGGTCTTCAGTCTTGATTGAAGGATGAGCGAGTTAGATCTCCAATGTTGATTGGATAGAGCATGAGTTAACAACTTTAGTGATGATTGGAAGAAGAGCGAGTAACAATCTTAGTTAACTCACTATCAAAGCTTGAGTTCTATGTTTAAACTAGCCTAATTTAGCATGGATCAAATTTGTAAAAGAAGGACAAAGGCACAAGGATTACAATTATTTTGTGCACAAAGGTTTGTGACAAGATATAGCTCATAGGTTGTGAGAGAGCCTTGTTTGTGGAGAATGTAGAGAGCTTGTGTTCGAAGTATATAGGAGATCACAAGTGCGCTAGAATTAGGAGTTGGGATCAAGGGTTGGTAGGGAAAGTCTAACCTATATCAGTAGGAGAAAAAGTATAGGAGAAAAAGTATGTTCTCAAAGAGACATATTACTTTGTAAAAGATTTAAATTCTCCAAGAACAATCAATAAAATAGCTGCATCAAGCAAGCATGTTTTCCTTGTTGGGTTTCCTGAGAATACAAGCATGTTAATATTTGTGTGATGTGTTTTTATATCTTTGGTGTTTTTATTTCGCTGCATATGAATTGTTAAGATACTCTGTATCTTGGTAAAAATAAACTAGTTTCAGTTTTCGGTGGTAGGGAAAGTCTAAGCTAGATCAGTAGGAGAAAAAGTATGTTCTTCGAGAGACATATTGCTTTGTAAAAGATTTAAATGCTCCAAGAACAATCAATAAAATAGTCGCATCAAGCAAGTAGGTTTTCCTTGTTGGGTTTCCTGAGAATACAAGCGTGTTAATATTTGTGTGATGTGTTTTTATATCTTTGGTGTTTTTATTTCGCTGCATATGAATTGTTAAGATACTATGTATCTTGGTGAAAATAAACTAGTTTTAGTTTTCGGTTATTCACTAAGTAGTTACAGAGTTTCATAAATAAATAACACTTTAAGGTTTTGGATTTGTCTTAAATCTCTTCTTCACATTCTCTTACCTCCTTGATATAGGTCTTATATTCTTTCTAATTTTCTAAATCTCCATCCCTAGTGTTGAAGACAGACTTGAGAAAAACTTATTTCTTCTTCTCTAAATAGTCCACTAGTTATTCCTCAATTGCATCCTCCCTGTTTTGATAGTATAATGCAATCTAGGTTAATACTTTTCATGAGATTTTTGGTGTATTTCAAATATTTCTCATAAGATTTTCCTATTTTGTTTTTGTTTAGTGGGTGAGGAAATTAAACAACTTAGTTGATGCAAATTTCCTAGTGAAGGCTAAAGATAAGGTATGTATGGTTAATTGATGTCATTCTGCATTATGTAATTACATAATGTGTGTTTTAAATATTTTTAGAGGCAATGTAGGTAATGGACAATGTAGAAGCATTGTTGAATATCTTTGTGTAAGAGGGACAAAGGGTGAGTTCTCATTTGTTTCACAACCCATGTAATCCTCCCCATTTTAAATACAATGGTGCTACTCCCTCCTTACTTCTGCATAAGATTTTTGGTTGCCATTACACATTTCTTATAGTATATTATAGTCTCTTTAATATTTCTCATAAAATTTTTAGTATGTTTTAAAGATTTCTCATGCATTTTAGTTATTTATTTGTTTTGCTTTTATTGTTAGATTTAATGGTTGGAGGAATCAAAGTTGGGTCTTGGCACTCGTAGGGGAATGTGGAGGATCATGCATCTTACATTATTGGTCATTTATTTAATTATGAGTGCAATGCAATGTAGGTAAAAGAACGCAATGGATCACATCTAAAACTACTGAAGTATATTCATTGAGAGAGACATTACAATGGAGTGCTAAGTGAGACATGGAGATATTTTCTTTTGGTGCAAAATCCATTCATAATCAACTATAGAATCTTCATTTGATCTTTGTTTCATATCTCTCATAATATTTTACGTGTTTAATATTTTTTCTTAATATTCTTTTGTCTCTATTTAATATTGTTCTATTTTTCAATGTGCAGGGTTCCCTTGGTTGGCTGTGGACACTTCTTGAGGTTGTAAAGTATACCCTTGTTTGTATTTTTATGCTTTTTCTTGTTATTTTTGTTTTTTTAATTGTTGGTCATATTTTTTTTACTATTGTTGTTGTTTTTTTAGTTTTTTTATTGTTGTGGTTCTTATATCTTCGAATTTATGAGCATGGCCATGCTAATTTCTGGTTTAGTATTTTGTTTTTCTTGTGTGTTTTATTGATTTTTTGTTTTTTTTATTCAATGGGTGGAGAAATCAAGAAATACCTTAACAACCCATAGTGTGGGTGTAGGGTTGATGTGGAGTCCACAAGTGTAGTGGGCAAAAGCGAAGAGGTATGTAATTGGGGATTTTACTTGTTTATGGGAAAAGGCGAAAAAAGGTATGTATAAGGGGAATTTGCTTGTTTGCTACTACATAATTATGTGGTTTCATGCCCATTTTAATTTAACTGATTTGTTGCTTCATGCTTATTTTTTTTTCCTTGGAGAGAAAATTGTACTTTTATTCATAAGTGTGAAAGAAAATACATTTTGTATATACACACATAAAGTGTGCATTCACTAGGAAATGCTTAGATCTTGTAGTGGCATTTCAAAGTCAAAAGAAAAAATAAAGAACTACTAACCTATCATGATATGTACTTACAAAACTGTACATCAATCAAAAAATAAAATCTGCCATAGTGTTGTCAGACAACAACTGCTGCTAACAATGACAATATTTGAGGGATACATGCAAAAATTATGTTGAAGAGAATCCAAAATATATAAGAAACAACGATGCATAAGAACTAGAAATTAAACATGATCTATAGGAAGGATCTCGTCCATATAAGGCCTTTGAAAAAATTGATAGTGCTTTGCTCCAATAACTTTAGTCACCTACCATAACCCTCGATCCATATGCAAGCCTTCCTTAGAAAGTTTGTCAACAACCCCATTCCATTCCTTGTAAACATGCATGCATGTTAAGGAAATAAATTTTTGCTTTAATCTTAAAATATCCTCCAAAATATGAACAAGGTATATGTTCCGTCACTTCCGACACAATTGAGTATCATTAACCCAATTCACCACCAACAAAGAATCATCATAGAGTTGAAGTTGTTCACACCCTTTTATGCAAAAGCAATAATGGATTTGCATGCTAAAATGTCTGCCCAGTTATTTGTACCGTTATCCAAGTCCATCTTGACATGAAAGGAATGTTGGTATGATAAATGAAGAACAAACCCTCTCCACAAAGGGAATCCCCCTTGAGAAGCCTCATGAAAAAATCCCCAAGGGATTTTGACATCAGGATTTTCACTTAGCAGAGTTCTTTCGCCAGTTAGCACGTTTGACCGGGGGTAGTGAGAGAGAATAGCTAGATCCTCAACAACAATCTTTTTTGGATAAGATGATTTGTCATTAAAGTTTTCCTTGTTCTTGGCCCCAACATAAAATGAGAGGAAGGGAGCTAAAGGGTTTAGGGCCCCTGTTCTCCACCCAAGCTTTCCCAATCTCTTCAAACACTACACCCGCCCCCCCCACTAACAACCCATTTGTAATCCTGGCTAAGAAGTGTATTGTAAGTCGACCAAACTTGTTTTATGAAGGAGCAGCGTACAAAAGGTGATCAATGGTCTCCTCACAACCTCTACACAAGCCACACCATTCAGGACCAATCTTATGTCTTCGCTGCATTACATCTTATATAGGAACTTCTTTCTCATTGATACAATAGACTAGTAAACGACACTTAGATGGGTATTTCGACTTCCAAGGTGCTCTCCACCACCAATTAATCTCTACATTTTGTGCAAGCACATTTAAGTGGATATAACCTAGCTTAGGTGTATATATGCCATGCGGAGCAAGTGCCTAGACCAACTCATCCTCTTCATCATTTAATCTAATGAGAGCTAAAAGCAAAACATCAAAATATCTGGACTATTCCTCCCTAAAAACCTCCTGAAGATTTAAATCTGTAGCTGTCAACCATATTTGATGCCAAAGTGTAGTTTGAGCAGGATTATTAATATGAGCAACTCTGGAGTATCCTTGATTTCTCAGCGAGCCAATGAGGGCCGATCATAGTTTGTGCATGTCACCACTCCCCGACCAAGGATCTATGCCCAACCATACCTTTAAACCATTCCCGATCTTCCACGCCAAACCAGAAGAAATCAAATCAAATGAATTTATAACAACCTGCCATACTACTAAAATATTTTGTCTTCATTTGTCTTGAATCCGCACCCAGTCTTTTAGGGAATATGGTGCAATATACTTATGGAAGACCACCATCGTCCAAAGGCTGTGAGTAGAGAGAAGCCTCCAATTTCACTTTGCTGCAAGGGCTTTGGAGAACATAAAAATAGTTTTTAGCCCCCACCCACCCTGCAACTTTGGCATTGCAAGGCGATTCCACTTAACCGAGGGAAGGACAAAATGTTCTTGGGACCCTTCCCACAAAAACCTAAAACAGATCCTCCTAGCTTTCTCTAGAACACCCTTTGGAATCCAAGCCAGGGATATCCAGTAAACCAGAATGGCTTTAAAACTGATTTCACTAAGACTAACTTGCCTACTTTGGAAAGCCATTTGAAACTCCAACAAGTGAGTCGTTTCTCTAGCTTAGCTATCAACGACATCCAATCTTATGTTTTGTAACAATTTGGTTTTAGATGGAAACCCAAATACTTTAGGCAATCTTCCAATTCAGATAACTCAAATGGAAAGACAATTTTGATGTAAAGAATCTCATGTTCAACCAAATTGTGAAAAGATATGGTATATTTTCTTTTGTTGATGACCATACCTGTAGCTTTCTCGAACATGAACATAGTCTCATGCAATTTTTGGATATCTCTACCCTAACCGTTGCAAAAGATAAGTATATTGTTAACAAAAAGCAGATGAGTAATAGCTAGAGCATGAGCTACAACCACAACTTTAAGCCTACCTCTTATCTTTGCCTCCTTCAACATATGGCTAAGGCGTCTTCAATAACATATAAAAAAGAATTGGGGACAAAGGGCAGTGTTGTCACAAACCTCTGTGTGCATGGAAGAAAGGTGAAGCAAAACCATTTATCAAAACAAAAGAAACAAACATCAAACATCTCATGATCCAGTTGATAAGCGAGACCTTAAAACCCACATGAGTAAGGAGTCTGATGAACATCTAATTAACACAATCATATGCCTTTGAAAGATCTATCTGAAATACGAGACACTTAGTGTTTTGAATTTTTAGACTTTGCAACCCCTCTTGAGTCACTTAGTGTTTTGAATTTTTAGACTGTGCAGCCCCTCTTGAGCCACTCCAGTGGCTTCATGGGTCTACCTCCCTTCAAGAAAACCAAATTGCTCCTTTGAAATGTTCTTTGAGAGAATTGTTGATTTGGGGTAGCAACGGATGTGCTCTAGCCATGAAAACTGGTGGAGAGTCTAAAGCACATGAAGTCTCCAAGACCCAAAAATGGTTTGGACAAATTGAACCTGGTTTGGAAGATATTAAAATAATTAATATTTTTAATGGAGTTCCTAAGTCTAAACTTAAGAAAAATAAAATATTAATGGGTATTAATATAGAACTAGGTTAGAAGGGTCCGAAAGTCATGGATCAAGCCAAATTTAATCTTAGCTGTTGATTAAAGATTTAATCTCGGCTGTTGAAGGACCAACAAGAAGAGTATAAAAAGAGGCTTGAGGGTCAGTTGGAGAACACACCAGAGTGATCAGTCATTCATTTTGCTAGAGCAGGGTTGCTAAGCAAAGTTGAATCAGTGATCAACAACGAGGGGCAATGAGTACGAGGCAAAGAGGCAGGGACAATAATGGGAGACCAACACAAAAGCGAAGGGAGCTAGAGCAGCGGCCAGTCCAATTAGGGCTATACTTAAGGAATTAGAAATGTATTTCTATTTGGATTTGTCACCCAATTCAAACAATTTCAATTTATAGGGGATTGTTTCAGCTTCACACACTTAATAAATTTAGATGGGGCTACAATGAGCATGTTGATCTTGAGCTTACAAGAATCCTCTCTCTATAATTTTATAATTGATTGATTTTTCCATTTTCTCTCTCTAGATTTTTTTTCAAGTTAGTAACATTGGAAGTTGAGAAAGTAACAGTTGTATGGGTTTTATCTTAAAGGCAACTTTTGGGTACAACCACCACCAGTCTCTAAAAGGGGTTGATGATGCTCATATGTGGACTTCGCCAATCTTTAGCAAGACAAAAGTGCCTGTGGCAGATTCTTAATCTGAACCACCAACGACTGGCGCTACTGCTATGGAAGTTGTTCCTCTTCGGGTTGTTCCTTCACAGGCAGCTTCTATTGAGGAGCAGCAACAAAATCAACTTTCAGAGTTTAACCAAACTGCAATAGTTCCTTAGTTCCTCCTACTGGAATTGAAATGTCTTCTGACGATGGGCGCAAATATGGGCAAAGGCATGTTAAAGGTAGTGAATATCCTCAGAGTTACTACAAGTGCACACACCCTAGTTGTCCAACCAAAAAGAAGATTGAATGTTCTCTTGATGGACATGTAACAAAGATTGTGTACAAGGGTGTTCATAACCATAATAAACCTCACAAAAGTGCCTGTGGCAGATTCTGAATCTGAACCACCAGCGACTGGCACTACTGCTATGCAAGTTGTTCCTCTTCGTGTTGTTCCTTCACAGGCAGCTTCTTTTGAGGAGAAGCAACAAAGGCAGCTTTCAGAGTGTAACCAAACCGCAATAGTTCCTCCTACTGGAATTGAAAGGCCTTCTGACGATGGGCGCAAATATGGGCAAAGGCATGTTAAAGGCAGTGAATATCCTCGGATTTACTTCAAGTGCACACACCCTAGTTGTCCAACCAAAAAGAAGATTGAACGTTCTCTTGATGGACATGTAACGGAGATTGTGTACAAGGGTGTTCATAACCATAATAAACCTCAGCCCAGTCGTAAGATGGGAGCTGCTGCTGCCGCAACCGCCCCTCATGAAGAGGGAGCAAGTACCGAAGGCTGTGGTTCTCTTGTCAAAGTTGAAGGTGGGTTGTCTTGGGAAAACACTAAATTAGGGTTAATGAAAGTTATCGATGCTTCAAGTTATTCTCATCAAGAGAAGAGTGAAGGTCTTGAAAGGTCCTTATCAGCTTCTGTTGTTACTGATCTTTCAGATCCATCTTCTACTCCACGGCGAAGGCAAAACTCTAATCACCTGGAGTCACCTAGGTACACCGGAGCAATCATCAATTTCTGCAAGTGAAGATGATGATGGAGGGACACAAGTGGACAAGTTCTCTAGCAAAACCCTAATCACCTGGAGTCACTAGGTACACCCGAGCTATCATCACTTTTTGCAAGTGAAGATGATGATGGAAGGACACAAGTGGACAAGTTCTCTGGTGAAGATCTCGATGAAGAGAATCTGATTCAACCTGGTTACTTCTATTAGAATTCATATTAGATTGTTCATTTGGTAGAATCTATTTGATCATTTTTGCAGTTGTAATTAATTACTTGCTCTAATATGCGTCAAATGCTTCTCTGAAAATTGACAGGAAGAAAGAAACCGATACGATGTACATCATAGGGGCAACTAGAACTATTCGGGAGCCTCGTTGTTGTACAAACAACCAGTGATATCGATATCCTTGATGATGGGTATCGCTGGCGCATGTATATGGACAGAAAGTAGTAGATGGCAATCCCAACCTAAGGTATCCTAAACTATTCTTTTCTTCATACTGTGTTTTCTTTGTACTTGATGGTCAACGTCTGTAATTTCCTTTAAATTTTAAATTGTCATATGTATTTAACAGTATTTTATAACAGTCATCTGAATTCTGGTAAAGTTTATGCGTTTTGTTTTTTCTAGTACATGTCCTGTAAGTTTATGCTGCAATTTGGTATTTAAGAATGTTGCAATGTTTGGAACATGGAGTTTGTAGATTGTTAACATATCATAACAGTAGAAAGTAAGTCAAATTAAGTTCTGTCAAAGTGTATACGTCTGATACAGAACTATCTGACGTGATAATTCTACCATAATTTCAGCAGAATACTTGGAAAAGAGGATAAGGACAGAGACAAAAAACTGCGAAGTATAAGCTAACGTAAGTTAAGCTTTAGAAAGTAAAGAATATGCTATGTTCCTGTGTAGCATAGATACGAGATAGGAGAGTTGGAAGACATTTGTGGTTGAAACTTTGCAAAATCATGGGGGTGATACATCTACACCCCCTCCAAATCTTCTGAGAGGATCTGCACTTTGCCTCTTGGAGAAATCACAGACCTGATTTGCCCATCATGTGTTTCCTTGTTAGGAGTCTCCTCTTTTACCTGGAGCATTGAGTCCACTAATATTTCAGGATAGGTTTTTCATTTTAGGTTATTATGACTGTTTTGGAGATAAAGTTTAAACCTCTCACAGAATCTGAGTTTTACTTGAATCAACAAGTAACTAACCCTCTTCAAGTAGTTTTTCCTTGGATGTTTTCCATCCATTCTTATATTTATTTGGATTTGTGTTTTGGGACTTTAAAGTATTTGCTTTGATGCCCATTGCTTTAACTCTGAGAGGTTTTTAACTTGATTTTAGATGAGGCCTTGCTTGATTTGTGTTTTGGGACTTTAAAGGATTTGCTTTGATGCCCAGTGCTTTGACTCTGAGAGGTTTTTAACTTGATTTTAAATGAGGCCTTGTTTCCATTTTGTATTTTGTGTTGCAGAACATTAAGCCTATCTTTAGATAGAGTTTCTAGGAGGTTATGATCATACAATAACGCTAAAAATTCCACATTTACATCCCCCATTTTCTCATAAAGGATTCTGATTCTGTCTCCTCATCAATGTCCTGCTGCCGTGTATCCATTACATCTCAATTCTCCTGCTGCCTGCTTGGTTCAGAAGTTTGGGAAGGGAAATTGTGATTTCTTTATTATAGCTTTGTTGGAGATTTACTTGAACATCTCCATTTGTCCAAGTCTTAGGATGCTCTTTGCTTAGCTCTCTGTTCTCATTCATGTTGTTAATATTTTTTTTTTGTTAGGGTCTAGTTTGAGAAGGGTAATTGTGATTTTGAGATTCCTTGTACAAGCTTTTTTTGTGATTTACTTGACAAACTCTATTTTTTAGAGTCTCAGGACTCTCGTTTTTCAGCTCTTTGTTTCTCATTCATGTTGTTTAATGCTTCTTTTTTGTTAGGGTTTGTCTCTTGATCTTCCTATTTCTTTCTCATTTGTTTTAATTTGTTGGATTTATATTTTACCTCTTTGAAACCATATCGATTAGTTTTTTCCTCGTAGCTAACTTTCTGGTTTATTGAGTAGTCCCACATCAGGTGCCTATGGTTTTGGCAAGTTTTGCCTCCAAAGGGTATCTGCTTGTCTATATTTTGTACCCATTCTCTGTAATGTGAACTAATAATGTTTGTCTTAATATGGTATAGATAAAATAAATAAAGTGCTAGCCTTCTTTGGGTTGCTTGGTGTACAAATGCACCTTGCTGGCATATATGGTTCTTGATCATATTTGTTTCCTTGTTTCCATTTTTTTCAAGTTCTGTGTATACTCCAGTTTTGTGCTATTTAAACTACTTATTCTCCAGTCATGGGTTTCATTTAGGAATTTCCCATTATCAGTCATAATCTATGTGGGTTGTGGTAGCAGATGGAAATAAACATTTGCACATTTGTTGCATGTTTGAACATGGGGCTTTCTAAGCCACCTCTTCAAAGTCTTGAATTTTCATATCTCCCTTCCATACTTTTCCTTTATGAAGAACTCTACTGACTAATGTCTTCCACTGAGACCTTTTGCTTTTACAATTTAGAAAAATAAACAATATTACTAAGTAAATAGAGCTTGAGCTGTCAAAATAAACCAATTCTTGTGTTGATTTTTTTTTGATGAATTGCTGATTTTTTCTTTCTGAAGCTTCACAGAAAAGCATATTTTGATAAGATTTTCCATGATATCAGTGAATCTAGATAGTTCCTATGATATATTTATAGCTGTACAACCCAGCATAGATAGTTCTTATGATATATTTATAGCTGTACAACCCAACATGAGGGACGTGTAATGTATAAGTTCGATCCACACTTAAGTGAAGGATAGGTTTTGGGTGTACCTCGCCACTGCCTTCATTGTCACAAGTTGCCTGCTAGACCACAGCCTGGTAGGGTTAGATCAATTGTTTGGAAGACTGTACCATTGTTTGGCAGATTGTACCATCTGCCAAGGCATGTTTGCTAATGGGAGGTCACAGTTTCCAAAGTGGGGAAATCACCTTACTTTAACTCTTTACGCCCTCAAAAAAGTTTGCACATCGAGGGATTTGATGTTTTTGATAGGTTTTCTCTTCCAGTTTGACAAAAAATGGGCCATTGGATTGTCTTTGAAGGACATACAGTCTTCTTGTCCATGTATAATGACGGGTGCAAATTGTATGTCACTTTTTCGGCTGCTACATTCTAACTCCTTTATGACTGCATTAGAAGGCGCTGACGCAGTCATTAGAGGCTGATGCTGGGGTTTTTCTTGGGGCAGATTGGAGCTGAGGAGTTGCTGGAGTGTTTATTTGGGGTTTCAGCCAGAGTATTTGTCTTCGAAGGAGAGGTACTACTGCCGAGATTTTTCTCTGTTGGGTGAGCCAGGTTTGGCACCCAGATTGTATTCTGAAACTGCTTAATAAATCAAACCCTCAGATAGCTGCACCGGTTTTCCCGCATTGGGTTTTCCAGGGACATTAGTCCAAACATAACGGTGTCATTTCTGTGCTTGTTTCTGTTTCCTTCAGTTGATGATCTGTAATGTGTTGAGCATGTACTTGTGTTTATTTTTTAGTATTTACATGATAAATAACTTGTTAATTAATCAGAACAAGTAGGAAGGTATAAATTAAAAAGTACATGGAAGGTTTTTAACTGTTAGACTTAGAACCTTCAACATGGTATCAGAGCGTGGTTGCAGATCACAGGAGAACTGAGGACATCAACCGAGTAGAGCAGCAACAACAGAAAACAACTGTCCCGAGTGACAGAAGCTGTTCCTAGCAACAAAACAGCAAGGAAGGGGTGACGCAGTGCATGTGTCATCAAGTTCGAGCCAAGAAGAGGTTGCACAAAGGCTGAGGGAGGCAAAGACATGCTCACACAGAGGTCAGGAGGGCTGACGCAGTTGGCTTAGGAAGCTAGTTTGCTGGTGCAAGGACTGCGCAAAGCCTAGGAACCCTCACCTTCAGGTTGTCGGCATTTAGGAGGCTGTGGATAAGTTGTAGAGTGGAGATGGTGGGGTACTATTGTTAGAACAATACCTAATAGGGCAAGGCCAAGGAGGAGGGAGTTGCTACTGAGGGTTTCTAGCCGAGAAATTTGGATCAGTGGTGTGGTCGCACAGACGATCAGAGTAGGGGGCATCTCGACATCGACAGAAGGATTTTCAGGAGGGAAATCGAGGCTTAGAGGGAGTCACATCGAGAACTTCCAAGAGGGAAGTAGAAGAGCAATGGAATGGCACTACGCGAAGTAAGAGACCAGGATAGACTGGACGGAGCCTCAAACTTTGTAGTCTGGAAGGCCAGAATCTTATCCGTACTAGACAGGAATCGTGTCAAGCACTACCTTGAGGACGATAACTATCCCATTTGACCCGACCCGGCTGATAATGACAGATACGAGGATGCAATGGCGACGGCTAAGAGTATCATCCTTGCCGGGGTCAAGGATCATATAGTACCACATATTGCCGAGAAGAACATGACACATGAGATGTGGGAGGCCCTGACCAAGTTGTATCAACATACTTCTGTGCAGAGGAAGATGCTACTAGAAAATCAGTTGCGATCATACCAGATGCAGAAGGGAGAACAGATCGACCCATTCCTCGTTTGATTGAAGGAGATCCATGATCAACTGATTTCCATAGCGGCAACGCCGAATCCAGAATTGACGGTGAGAATAGCCTTGAACGCAGTCTTAAAACACTGGGAGGTGTTTGTCTAGAGCATACTGGGTAGGGCGATCCTTCTAGATTAGGAGGAAATGTGGGCTGCTCTTCACCAAGAAGAGCTCAAAAGGCTGAGCAAGGCGGGAAGCAACGACAAGGGAATCAGAATCAAGAAGGAGGAGGAAGAAGATGTTGCCCTAGCATTTGAGGGAAAGCAGGAGAATCGAAAGAAGAAGGACCTCTCCAAGGTCAAATGCTTCCACTGTGGGGAGCTGGGTCATTATGCGAACCAGTGTCTAAGGAAGAAGAGTAAGGGAGAGGCCTTCGAGACTAAGGCAACGCCAGCAAGGGCAGAGAAGGAAGTGGAGACAGATGATGATTGTGCCATGAGTGCTCATGTGGCACTTCAGAAGAAGTGGGGAGACATCGAGCTGTAGTCAGGAGGACTATAGGTGATGAGGGGCAGGATCCTCGAGGTACCCATTCTCTTGGATTAGACCTTGCTACGGGAGCCCTGAAGAGTAGCAGTACTGGCGATGTCAGTAGAGACGAATGCAGATGGAGTGACAGAGGGAGCTACATTGTAGGATTCCCAGGACAACGCGAGGCTAGTAGGCTGCAGCAGTGCGAGAGGCACGAGAGTGTTGCACCGGTGCAGGATGGCACAGAGAGGTGTGCAACGGTGTGAGACGCATGGAGTTGTTGCAACAACGTAGAGGTCAGAGAGGGAGCACTTGTCAGTGACAGAGGGAGCTTCAGCATCAGGAGTGTTTCTAGCCTGATAGAGATGTCAGAGTTGGGAGATCAGTTACTTACTTCTCAGTAACTGAGTTGCAGTGCAACAGTTAGTAGTGGTAGTGCTATGGGTAGCACAATGCAACATGATGAGAGGGGTTGCAGTTCAGATGCAGCAGTGGCAGTGACAGGGCCATGGGTAGCAACACGGATGCAAAGGGAGTTGCAGTACGGATGCAGCAGTGGCAGTGGCAAGGCCATGGGTAGTAGTACAGGATGCAACAATGCAGAGGATGTTGGGCAGCAGGCCTAGCATCAGCACAGGGACCAATGCCGGATGATCAGGGTGATACTCAATGAGGAGTATTGCTAGAGCACAATCCTCGCTAAGAGGGAGTGTTGATTTGGGGTAGCATCAGATGTGCTCTAGCCACGAAAATTAGTGGAGAGGCTAAGGCACATGAGAACTCCAATACCCAGAAAGGGTTTGGGTAGATTCTAAACAGTTTGAGAGATATTAAAATAATTAATATTTTTGATGGAGTCCCTAAGTTTAAACTTAGGGAAATTAAAATATTAATGTGAATTAATATAAACTGTGTTAGAATGGTCCAAAAGTCATGGACCAAGCCAGACCTAATCTTAGCCGTTGATTAGGGACTTAACCTCGGCTGTTGATTTGTCAACAAGAAAAGTATAAGAGGAGGCTTAAGGGTCACTTGGAGAACACAACAAGAGATCAATATTTCGACTTTCTGGCGCTGGGTTTGCTGAGAAAGTTGAGAGTGATATGGAGTTGCAACTGAGGGGCAGTGAATACAAAAGCAGAGAGGCAGAGATAGTGTCGGGAGGATCAGCGCAGCAGCCGGGAAAGCTGACGCAGAGGGCAAAAGTTAGAACTATAGAGAACAACTGGAACTGCTGGAACAACTGGGAAAGTTGACGCAGAGGGCAGAAGTTGGAACTGTCGGGAACACCCGGAACTGCCAGGAACTATCTGAACTGTCAGGAAAGTTGACGTAGAGGGCAGAAGCCAAAATTGCCGGGAACAACCGGAACAATCGGAACTGTCGGGAACTGCTGGAACTACCGAGAAAGTTGACGCAGTCCCTAAAGGCTGAAGTTGGGGTTTTTCATGGGATAGATTGAAGATGAGTCGCTGAAGTGTTTATCTAGGGTTTCAGGCTGAGCATTTGTCTACGAAGGAGAGGTACTACTGCCGAGATTTTTCTCTGTTGGGTGAGCTGGATTTGGCACCCAGATTGTATTCTGAAACTGCTTAATAAATCAAACCCTCACATAGCTGCACCAGTTTTCCCGCATTGGGTTTTTTCTGGGGACATTAGTAAAAAATAATAGTGTCATTTGTGTGCTTGTTTCTATTTCCTTCAGTTGATGATTTGTAATGTGTTGAGCACGTACTTGTGTTTATTTTCAGTAATTACATTGTAGATAACTTGTTAATTAATCAGAACAAGTAGGAAGAAATAAATCAAAAAGTACATGGAGGGTTTCTAACTGTTAGACTTAGAAACTTCAACATCTCCTATGACAACATTTAGGGCCTATGATTGTGCCTTGACTTTAGCCCTGCGTTTCTGTTAGAGGGCTCCGTAATACATCTCCCTTCTTTGCCTGCAGTCATATCTCCTCACTATTTCTTCCAGCTCCGTTATGACAACGTATTATAGGGCTTCTCCTTGCTGTGTATAGAGGTCTCTTTTAGGATAGCGAGAAGGGATCCTTCTCTTGCTGCATTGAACCCTTACTTGTCTGCGGAAGAGACCTCTTCCTTTCCAGCGTATGAGTGGAATAAGGCCAGCAGTTAGGGCTTGCGTTAAACCTCCTTCCATGATTGCTATTAGGGCTAATGTGATTTTTACCGAAAGAATTTCAATTTACAAAATATGGATCATAGAAGCCTGAATTCAAAAACTATATAATTATCTATGTTTTTTATTTACAAAAAAAACACGATAATATTTTGCTTATGGAAACCAAATAATGAGGGTTAATGTTGGAAATCTTATTGCTGATATTTATAACTTCACAATTAGCATCACCAATTCCTTGTTTTATCAAACAGGCTAAGAAGAATAATTAACTATGTTCTAGACAATAAGAATGATATGTTACCATTTTTTTTGTAAGCTCGGTAGCACTACATCTTCATCATGTCTAACTTCTCATCCCAATTGGCGGGCTAGCACGAGATTTGAACCCAAGACTTCTAGTTTAGTGAGACTTCATTTCCACGACCATTTCCAGTTGAGCTACCCCAAGCGGATGTTACTAATTCTTTCTTTGAGTACAAAGATATGTTATCATTCTTTTACAATTGTTTATGCACATGACAGGGTTGATTCTAATGCTACGATCTCGATGTAAAGGGAATAAGGCATGATGCCATGCTTGAGTCCATTGAGGATGCAAAGGTTTGATCAACACGATGATCACTTTATGAATGGTTCGGACTAGCAAGGTGAAGGCGAAGAACATATAATATGTTGTAATGTGTTGTCTAATCTTTTGAGATTGGTTGTAGTTAACTTGGAGCAAAATGTATGGACATGTGATGATGACTATGCTAATGGTTGAGACCAATAAGGTGAAATATTATTAGCATTTCTCATGCATGATCTAATTGTGGAAATATTAGGAGTAGATCAATGCTTAATATTGTTATAACAAGGGAAGAAGAAAGTTGCATTTGTAAGGGACCCTACTTCACTATGTTGGCGTTATATATAGATTGATGAATAAATATAAGATGTCAATTTTTTTAAATACTAATAATGTAGAGACTAATATCTATATATATATATATATATATATATATATATATATTGTGCACTTTAAGAATGCGATAAATACTAATCAAAATTTAATTTTAAATAATAATAAATTAATTTGACATTGATTGCCAAGTTTGACATCAAATTGGTGAATGAGACCTTTTAAACTACTTGGTCTTCCCATGACGAGATTTCATGACTTGTACATCTTTGTAATTTGTTTTACAAAGATGTATTAGTCATTAAGTCTCCTCATGGGATGACTGAGTGGCTGGTAAAATATGATGTTATCCCTTCCACCAGGTTTTAAATTCCATGAGGGGACATCTTTGACCCATTGTGATAAAGTAAGTTCAAGGAATAGACTCCTCCATCCTGTAGAGTCTCGACTCCGCAAATAAAACATTAAAAAATAACAAAGTTACTTAAAAAAAAACATTTCCTCGTAGAAAAAGTATACATTACGCTACATAGGTTATAAATTGGGTAAGCTTTAGGAAGCGCCGAAGGCGTAGGCCCACTCATGAAGCCTTAGCTTTATCTATGAATTTTTCTTCATCCCAAATTCGATTAACCTATGACTTTAAGCCTACGGTCACCTATGGCCACAAATATGCTTTGGACTAGAAGAGATTTATGCGGCCAAAACACAAATATTCTTAGAAAATTGATGAGGAAAAGACAAGGTAACTCTGCGAGCACTTGCGGCCAGCTAGACGAATTTGATCTTGGGTAGGTGAGTGCGTAAGATAATAGTAGTTGATCTTTCCTGCTTCGTCCATCGATCTGTCTGTATGGCGAGCCAACTAAGGGGTGCTCTATTTGGCGCACGACCCTTCAGATCCGAGTAGCTACATGCAAACCTCAAATTTCCAGATGTCAGTGAAATGTTTGACACTTTTGTGTTTCAATTTTGTTTTGATAAGTTTGGTGGGTTGTTTGATAACAATTGTTTTAGGTTGACAACTCTTTCAAGAAAATTTGGTAAAAAGCGAAACTAGTCAGTCTCTTACTCTTTTGGCTTGGAATTTTTTAACCTTTTCTGATAATTTTGATAGGTGGGCTAAAAGAATTAATTGAAAAAAACATTATTGTTTCCCCTTTCTAGGTGGGAAACTTAACAAGTAACTTTGTGTGATTGTGCACAAAGAACTAAATAATAACTAGTTACTGTCATGTGTTACCTTTAGAAACTCTCCTGATATCTTCGGTCAATTTGTTTGAAAAGCATTTATTTAGAAAATTTTAGCTTGTTGTCTTGGGACTTGGGATTCATTCCCTAGTTGATTCAATCGGCCACATCCCTTGCAATGGCCTTGCTTTCTTGCAGACAAATTCAATCATCTTTATGTGCATCAATTTTTATTGGAAATATGCCTGTGTAATCAAATCAAATTCAAATAAAATGAAACTCAAATTCTCAAGGCTGGTAGGAATGGTGGATGCAAGGATGGGCTTAGTAGCCGGTCGGTTCCACCTGCTGATCATTTGCAGGTGAGAGTGGTCCTATACACGGAGATTTGGATGACGAAATTACCGGTCGGTACCACAAAGTTTCACAATTGAAATATGTAAGTTGGTTATATCAATGTTGTTTTCTAATCAAGAAAAGGTAGAATTGTAGAATTGCCAGTTAAAAATTCTTGAATTTCCTGCCACCATATGGTATATCGAGAATTTACTACATTATAAACCTGTTAACTGCATATGCTATGTAAAATATGTAATATATAATGTAATTGTTTGAAATATTCTTCTGAAATTCAATGTGTTTGGGAGGATGATAACCTAAGTTATCTAGATGGTTGAGGATCTTCGACCATGCTTCCGGCACAACTTTTAAATTGGGATAGTCCTCATTATATAAATACATGATTCTCCTTTGGGCATTGGGGTCTCCTTTCCTTGTTGTGACATTACTTTTTCTGACTGGTATACTAAATCTGATTTATCTATCAGTATGATTTGATATTCAGAAATATTGGTCTACTAGTTGATTGTCAGGTTTGGTCAGACAACTCTTCTATCAAGTAATTTTGCAAAGATAGTAACGAGTTTTTCTTAGTTTTCCTCTACGTTTTGATTATTTCCTCTGGTCGCCAGTTCATTTGCAGAAGGCATGTTGGTGTAATTCATCAAGGTCAAGTTCGGAGCACGTAGACCAACCTAGATCTATCTTAACTACGGATCTATCAAGCGCCGAGAGGGATCAAATCTCTTTTGCATTGAAAAAAGAGGTTTGCACCTTGAGAGATTTGATCCCTGTTAAAATTGGCAACTAGGGCCAAACTCCATGTGGGCCACCTCATTTATGGTAGATGATATTTTTCTTAGATTCCTCTTGTTGAGAGTTGTAGGATTGATCTAAAGATAATCCGATTCCAACAAGTATTTATGGAGATATGAATTCATTTGTTATTACTTGACAAATTGTCAAGGTCGGCCAACAACTAAATGTGTGGCACAAATCATATAAATACAAGTGACGTTGTTTCATTTCAAATCATCTCATCATCTCTCATTCTTCTCTCTCTCCTTGTATGATGGGGTATACACAAGGAAGAGGATCTCTCACACATGGGAAGCAAGAAGACGCAGGAAAGAGGACACATAAATTGTTGACTGCGTTGACCAAGTTTGGCTGAGGCAACAAAATGCATCTTTGACCTGCGTTGACCAAGTGTTGACTGATCAAAGGTGCGGTTTTGGTGTGGCTGCCTCTCCTAGGCAGGCCGCAGATTTTGGCGTAGAAACCGAGGCAATCTGACCTCTGGTTTGACCAGTGTTGACTGCCTAGTTTTGGGCAGCAGGTTGACTTCAGTCAAAAGGAGTTTGACTGTGTTTTTGGGCCTGTTTCTTCAGGCTGTTCGAGGGCTAGTTGACTGGAAATTAACCAAGCATATTGGAGGTCAATTTCAACTTGTTTGACCAAGTTTGACTTCACTGATCTAGGGTTTGTTGCTACTGATGTAAAATTATAAAATTCTGATTTTGCAGTATTTATCTCTGCTGAACTATTGAAGATAAAAGAAGATTTGATCAAAGGGTTTCCCCACATTGGGGTTTGTCCCTGGCTAGCCGCCACATCTTGTGTCTCTTGTCTTGGCTTGTTTTATGTTGATCGTTTAATGTTCTATCTGCACTTTACTTAATGTATATGTAAATGCTAATCTTTCATTAATAAGAAGAAAAGAAGTAAACTGCTCTAAGCATAGAACATACCATAATTTAACATGGTATCAGAGCTGAGGTGAAGACAAAGCCCAAGAGTAAGAGCAAGAGCAATCATCGAAGAGAAGGTTGGCAAGGCTATCCTAAAAACTTCATGGGGTCCTCAGCACTCTTCCCCGCCGAAGACAAGCTCTGTGAGAAGTTTGACTATCACAAATGGAAGACGTCTCTTGATCTGACTTTAGAAGATCAAGAAGTGTTGGATCATGTGAGAGTCAATATTTTTGCACCTCCATAAATGCATCTGCTGCTGCCAAAAGCAAGTGGTCCAAGGGAGAAGTCAAAGCAAGGAAGATCATTCGGGACTCTATTGACAAATGCCTAGTGGCCTATGTTTCTGAGCTGACAACCTCCAAGGAAATCTAAGATAGTGTTGAAGTTTCTAAGTTTACTTAGCTTAGAAACCCTTCATGCACTCTTTATGATTTATTCCTACCTACTTGTTATTTTTCTTTACCAAGTTATTTACAGAGTAAATACTGAAAATAAACACCAGCGCATGCTCAACATATTACAGATCAGCAACTAAAAGAAACAAGAACAAACATACCACATGACACCATTATTTTTGAACCAATGTCCCCGGAAAAACCCAATGCGGGAAAACCGGTGCAACTATCTAAGGGTTTTCTTATTAAGCAATATCAGAGTACAATCCGGGTGCCAAAACTGGCCTACCCAATAGAGAATTCCCTTAGCAGCTATACCTCACAGTTTGAGAGAAATCTCCTGGCTAAAACCCCGGAAAACCCTTCCAGCAACTCCTCAGCACAAAACTACTCCTGCAACTCCAGCGACTGCCCAATCTGTATTGCGTCAGCCCCTCTGTCTCATGTTGGCCCTGCATCAACCTTTCTAGGCCCGTGTTAGCCTTAGGAGGCCTTGCGTCAGCTGTGGGAGCCTCTGCGTCAACTGCGCTGGCACCTCTCGTGCTCTGCCCAATAGTTGGCTGCCTCTGCGTGAACCCTTGCTAGCTCTGCGTCACCCTCCTTGGCTGCTACGTTGCTCTCCCAACACAATATCTGCCTTCTTTGTTTCTTTGTACTCAATGCCCCTCAGCTGCTCTCTTGATCACTGATTCTACCTCTCTTAGCAAACCCCGCTCTAGAGAATAGAATGACTGATCATCTGGTGTACTCTCCAAGTGACCCTCAAGCCTACTCTTATACTTTTCCTGTTGACATCTCAACGGCCGAGATTAAGTCCCTAATCAACGGCTAAGATTAGAAGTGGCTTGATCCATGTCTTTTGGACCACTCTAACATAGATTCATATTAATACACATTAATATTTTATTTTTCCTAAGTCTAGACTTAGGGACTCCATTAAAAATATTAATTATTTTAATATCTCCTGATCTGTTTAGAATGTGCCCAAACTCTTTCTAGGTATTGGAGATCTCATGTGCTCCAACCTCTCCACCAAATTTTGTGGCTAGAGCACATTCGATGCTACCCCAAATCAACACTCCCTCTTAGCGAGGACTGTGCTCTAGCAATACTCCTCACTGAGTATTACTCTGATCATCTAGCATCGGTACCTGTGTTGATGCTAGGTCTTCCTGCCCACCATCCTCTGCACTGCTGCCCATAGTTCTGCCATTGCCACTGTTGCGTCTGTACAACAGCTCCCTCTGCATCTGTGCTGCTGTTGGTCCTTTCTGCCAACACTGCATCTGCACTGCACCTCCTCTCATCATGTTTCATCATGCTGCCCACTGTTTCACTGCAACTCAGTTACTGAAAAGTAAGTAACTGATCTCCCAACTGACCTCCTTGTTGGGCTAGAAACACCCACTGATGCTGAAGCTCCCTCTGTCGCTAACAAGTGCTCCCTCTCTCTGACCTCTGCGCTGTTGCAGCAACTCCCTGCATCTCGCACCGTTGCTCTCCTCGTTGTGCCTTCTTGCACTGGTTCAACACTCTTGCACTGTAGCTCTCTCTGCTGCATCATCCACATCCATGTCTACCCAACTCAGCCAGTCCTGCTACTCCTCTTCGAGGTTCCCATAGCAAGGTCTAATCCAAGAGGCTGGATACCTCGAGGATCTTGCCCCTCATCGCCTGTAGTCTGCCTGACTACAGCTCGATGTCTCCCCACTTTCGATCAAGTGGTGTGTGTGCACTCATGGCACAATCATTGTCTATCAAAACTTCCTTCTCTGCTCGTGTTGGTGCTGCCTTAGTCTCGGAAGACTCTTCCTTACTCTTCTTCCTTGGGCACTAGGTCGCAGAATGACCCATCTCCCCACAGTGGAAGCACTTGATCTTGGAGAGATCTTTCTTCTTCCACTTCTCCTGCTTTCCCTCAAATGCTAGGGCCTTTGGCTGCCGTCTGATCTCTTCCTGGCGAAGAGTTGCCCACATCTCGTCCTAAGGTAGGAGAGTCCCTCTGCCTAGGATGCTCTGGACAAACACTTCCCACTCTTCTGAGACAACATTCAAGGCTGTCCTTACCATAAGATCCTGATCCGATTTCGCTCCTATAGCAGTCAACTGTTCTCGGATCTCATTCAGTTCTCCAAGGAAGGAGTCAATCATTTGACCCCTCTTCATCTGATACGACCTCATCTGGTTCTCGAGCAACATTCTTCTTTGCACAAAAGTATGCTAGTACAGGTTCTTGAGAGCCTGCCACATCTCAATTGTTGTTTCCTTCTCGGCTATATGTGGTAGCACATGATCCTGGACCCTGTCAAGGATAATACACTTGGCCCTCGCCATCGCCTCTTCGTACCTTTCATTTTCATTGGGGTCGACTGGGATAGCTATAATCTTTAAGGCGAAGTTCTTGACATGATTCTTGTCAAGCACTGATAAGATTCTGGCCTCGAGATTGCGAAGTTCGATGCTCTGTCCAGTCTATCCTGGTCTCTTACCCGGTGTAGTGCCATGACGCTCCTCTACTTCCCTCCTGGAAGTTCTCTGTTTGACTCCTCTGAGTCTCTAGTTCCCGCCTGGAAGATCTCTTATGGACTCCCTCTGAGTCCTGATTTCCCTCTTGGAAATCTTTTTGTTGCTTGTTGGGATGTCCCCTATTCTAATCGTCTTGTGCAACTGCACTGCTGATCCAGGTTCCTCGGCTAAAAACCCTCTGTAACAACTCCTTTGGCCCTACTCTGTCAGGTACTGTTTTGACTACAGTACCTCACTAGCTTCACTCTGCAATATTTCTGCAGCCTTCTAGACTCCAGCAACTGCCTCTTTACGAACTACGTCAGCCCCTCTCTACCTCACGCTAGCTCTGCATCAACCCAGATGGGTCTGTGTCTGCGTCTGCCCTGCGTCAACACTCTAGCCCTCTGCATCAGCAACACTGGCCTCTCTGAGGCTCTGCGCAGCTCCCAACTTCTTCTGCGTGACTCTAGCTGGCTTTGCGTCACACTTATTGGCATCTACGCTGCTAGAAACAACTTCTGTCACCTCGGGACGACTGTTTCTACTGCTATTGCTCTGCTTGGCTGATGTCTTTTAGTCATCCTGTGATCTGCAATCACGCTCTGATACCATGTTGAAGTTTCTAAGTACTTAGCTTAGAAACCCTTCATGCACTCTTTCTGATTTATTCCTACCTACTTGTTATTTTGCTTTACCAAGTTATTTACAGAGTAAATACTAAAAATAAACACCAGTGCATGCTTCACATATTACAGATCAACAACTAAAAGAAACAAAAACAAACACACCACATGACACCATTATTTTTGGACCAATGTCGTCGGAAAAACCCAATGCGGGAAAATCGATGCAGCTATATGAGGGTTTTCTTATTAAGCAATATCGGAGTACAATCTGGGTGTCGAAACTGACCTACCCAACAGTGAATTTCCTTAGCAGATATACCTCACAATTTGAGAGAAATCTCCTGGCTGAAACCCTGGAAAACCCTTCCGATAGCTCCTCAGCACAAAACTGCTCCTGCAACCCCAACATGTACCCAATCTGGACTGTGTCAGCCCCTCCCTGTCTCATGCTGGCCTTGTGTCAGCCTTTCTAGGCCTAGGTCAGCTTTGGGAGCCTTTGCTTCAGTTGCGCTGGCCCCTCTGGTGCTCTGGACAACACTTGGTTGCCTCTGCGTGAGCCCTTGCTGGATCTGCATCACCCTCCTTAGCTGTTGCGCTGCTCTCCAGGCATAATCTCTGCCTTCTCTATTTCTCTGTACTCAATGCCCCCTCAACTGCTCTCCAGATCACTGATTCTACCTCTCTTAGCAAACCCTGCTCTAGAGAATAGAAGGAGTGATCATCTGGTGTACTCTCCAAGTGACCCTCAAGCCTCCTCTTATACTTTTCTTGTTGACATCTCAACGACCAAGATTAAGTCCCTAATCAATGGCTAAGATTAGAACTGGCTTGATCCATGTCTTTTGGATCACTCTAACATAGATTCATATTAATACACATTAATATTTTATTTTCCACAAGTTTAGACTTAGGGATTCCATTAAAAATATTAATTATTTCAATACCTTACGATCTGTTTAGAATCTGCCCAAACCCTTTCTGGGTATTGGAGATCTCATGTGCCCCAACCTGTCCACCAGATATCGTGGCTAGAGCACATTTGATGCTCTACCCCAAATCAACAAATAGACTGGTGAGTTTATTTAAAGTTAATGATGCAAATCAAGTTCTGCTCCTTAGAAATAAGCTGAAGGAAACTAAGAAGGGCAAAGATGAGAGTATGCAAACATACTTCTTAAGGGTCACCGAGATCAACAATGATCTCCTATCGATTGGGGAAGTAGTTCTTGACACAGAAATGACTATCACAACTCTTGGAGGACTGCCACTTGAATGGTATATATTCAAGACTACTCTTCTCAACAATAATGTCATCCCAAGGTTTGAGGAATTGATGGCTAGATGTATTCAAGAAGAGACAAGGATGAAAGAGCAAGAAATGCCCGCACTTAAAGGCCATCCCTCTGCCTTCTCTTCTGATGTTAAAAGAAGAAACAATTCTGGGGCTAAATCCAAAGGAAAGGCTGGACCAAAGGGTGGAAGAAAAGGTCAATGTTACAATTGCAACAAAATGGGCCACTATGCATGGGTGTGCCCTGATAAAAGAGACTCACACCATGACGATGACCAAAATCACTCTCAAGGCAATCAAAGGAATGGCAAGTCCAATGGCAGAGGTAAAAGAAATGTTGGAAATCAAGGAAGAGGAAAACCCTTCAAGAAGGCAAGAAACTCCAGGTATGAATCTAATGTTGTTAACAATAAACAAGATGAATATTGTCTACTAGCGGCCCTCTCTACCACTGCTCCCCCAGACTCGTTGGGAAATCGGCTTATTGATAGTGGTGCCTCAAGGCACTTCACTGGTTACAAACAAGCTCTCTCCAATCTAATAGAAAAAATTGTTCTTGGGGACAACGCAAAATATCTTGTGAAAGGCGTAGGGAATGTCACTCTTCAATTGAATCAAGGTAGTATAATTCATTTGCAAGAAGTCCTGTATGTACTTGATCTAAAAAAGAACTTGGTGTCCGTTTCGGCAATGGAGGACAAAGGCTACAAGGTAACCTTCATTGATGGCAAGGTACATGTATGGAAAAAGAATTTTAAGGAAGCTTTCATTCTTGGGTTTCGAGTCGATTCATTATATCAGGGCAGAGGAAGTTTGTTGGGTGTTATGTCTTGTGACACATCACTTCAGTCCGAACTATGGCATCAGAGGTTTGCTCACCTTCATTATAAAGCTCTACCCAATGCAAGACAAATGGTGACAGGGATGCCCGAGTTCTGAGTGGAGCAAGAAGTTGTATGTCCTGGATGTGCCGAAGGAAAGCTCAAAGGGGACCATTCCCCTCAAGCCAAAGCAAGATCTCTGATGTATTGCAGTTGGTTCACTCAGACATATCTTATATGATGCCTGTGAACTCTTTGGGAGGATATTTATATTACCTCACTTTTACAGATGATTATTCTCTCAAGACTTGGATATACTTCTTGAAAAAGAAGGATGAAGTGTTCACTTGGTTTCGTCACTTCAAAGCCTTGATCGATAATCAAACCGAAAAGAAGATCAAGATCTTAAGGACTGATAATGGGACTGAGTATGAATCCAATGAGTTCCATGACTTTTGCAAAGAGGTTAGCATTAAGAGGGAGACTACAACACCATATACTCCTGAGCAGAATGGTGTGGTGGAAAGCAAGAATCGTACGATTGTGGAAGCTGTCCGTGCGATGCTTCACGATCGAAGACTTTCGAAGTTTCCATGGGCCAAAGCTGCGAATACCGCCGTATATGTGCAAAACTGATGCCCTCATCAAGCATTGGGTATCTCATTTTAGAATTTCATTAGTAAGAAACCTGATGTATCTCATTCTAGAATTTTTGGAAGTCCAATATATTTTCATGTGCCGAAGGAGAAGAAGAATAAATTGGGTGCATCTAGAAAGAAAGGATTGTTCGTGGGCTATAGCGAAAACACTAAGGGCTATAGAATCGATGTGGCTGGTCAAAGGGAAATCGAGATTAGCCATGATGTCACCTTTGACGAAGATATGGCTCTTAGCAAAGTTGACAATCTTCCAACTCAAAGAGGATCTAAAGAAGCTGACAACAGGGAACCAAATGAAAAGGAAGATGAGATGACGCCCGATGTGGAAGAACCTATGGATCTTATTGATCCCCCTCCGCAAGAGCCTTCCTTTTCTAGGAAGAGGCGTTCATGGCTTAGGGGGACACTTGATGATGCTAAAGGGCACGTTGCACCCAGGGGAACCTTTTGGGAAAATAAGAAGCCGACCAGGTATCAGGGATACTTGACCATCATGAGCACGATCATCCAAATGAGCCTTCGTCATTTGCAGAAGCTGTCGAGCATAAAGTATTAAAGGATGCTATGACTGAGGAATATGAGTCCATCATGAAAAACGATGTCTGGGATGTGGTCCCCAGACCCCAGGACAAAGTAGTTGTCACTTCGAAATGGCTTTACAAGATAAAGCATGCCGTTGATGGAAGTGCAGAAAAGTATAAGGCTCATTTTTTCGCTCGTGGCTTCTCTCAGAAGGAAGGTATAAACTATGACAAGATATTTGCACCTGTTGCCCGATATACCACCATCCGCTCGATCATAGCTCTTGCTGCTCTGCAAAGATGGAACCTACATGAGATGGATGTCAAGACCGCGTTCTTGCATGGTTCGATCAAAGAGGAGGTCTATGTGGAGCAACCCGAAGGATTTGAGATTCATGATCGTGAATCTCATGTGTGCAGGTTGAAGAAGGTCCTCTATGGGTTGAAGCAAGCACCCCGAGCGTGGTATGAGAGGATCGATAGCTACTTGATGAAGCTGGGATTCTCTAGGAGTGAAGCTGACCCTAACCTTTACTTTAAGGTTGAAGATGACTATCCTCTCATACTAGTCTTGTATGTTGACGACCTCTTTCTAATAGGTGTAGACCCTCTCATTCACAAATGTAAGAGGGAGTTGGCTTCCGAATTTGAGATGAAGGACCTAGGACTGATGCACTGTTTCCTAGGACTAGAAGTCTGGCAGAAGCCAGGAGAGATTTTCCTATCTCAAGGAAAATATGTGGTGTAGATATTGGAGAGATTCGGTATGGTGAACTGTAAGCCTGACTACCCCGATGGAGCTTGACTTCAAGAAGTTAAGCGGTAGTGCTGCCGGACCTGTTTTACGAAATGCTACCGAGTATCATCAACTCATCGGAGCATTGATGTTCTTGGTGAACTCTCGTTCGGATATATGTTTTGCAGTCAATACGTTGAGTCAACATATGGTTGAGCCTCACCACTCACATTGGATTGGTGCCAAGAATTTGTTGAGATATCTTCGTGGCACAACCACTCATGGATTGAGATACACTGTCGGAGATGTGAGACTACATGGATATACCGATGCTGATTGGGCAGGTAGTGTGGTGGACCAAAAGAGCACTTCTGGGTGCTATTTCTCTTTGGGATTTGCCTCGATATCCTGGATGAGTAGGAAGCAGAGGTCAGTGGCTTTGAGCACCACTGATGGCCTCTTGTGAGGCGGTCTGGTTGCGAAAGCTCTTCAGTGCTTTGTTTGAATTTACATTGGATGCCACTGTGATCTTGTGTGATAACTAGAGGGGGATTCGTTTATTAGAGAATCCCTTATTTCATGATCGCTCCAAGCATATCGATATCACGTACCACTGTATTTGGGATATGGTGTAGCGGGAAGCAATAAGGCTCCAACATATCGGTATATCGGTATAGACTGAGAACGACTTGGTGTTGTCCAGAGACCCTCTTATGAGGGTCGAGTATGATGTATTGAGCTCTGGGAGCTCCAGGGAGGCACAGGGTCCTTCTTGGAGCGACATGTGACCACAGGGCGACTCACCATCCCCTGGTGGTGCACTATGTACAGGGTGAAAGGTTCAACCTTCCCCTGTGACACCCTGTGGCGACTGGAGGATAGGATGATTAGTTCTCCTGTGGGCTAGGATGATTAGTTCTCCGTGGCGACTGTGGGCCAGGATGATTAGTTCTCCTGTGGGCCAGGATGATTAGTTCTCCTGTGGTGACTGTTGGAGAGGATGATTCGTTCCCCTGCGGACAGGATGATTAGTTCTCCTGTCAAGGCATCCTACCCATGCAGTCTGGGACTCATGGGAAGTACCTCTCATTTGATCAATGAGTAAGGAAATTAGGTTAGGGACCATTAGTAGTACTATCTATGGACGCATTGTTGTATCTATCGTACTCCCTATGCTAGGATGACCTCCATTGATCTGGGATCAGTGAGAGTGGTATGACACACTCTGAGACTAACTTCGAGTCAGTGGAGGATGGTATGATACATCCTCGGTCATTTCTTCTTCTTCATAGTTTGAGCAGAGCAGAGCAGGGCCAAGCAGTGCATTTGATGGGGATAGTAGCGGCGGTCAGACGAATTGCAGATGGAGTTCTCCCTAGTTGAGAGGGAGTGTTAAAATTGGCAACTAGAGCCAAACTCCATGTGGGTCACCTCATTTATGGCAACTGATATTTTTCTTAGATTTCTCTAGTCGAGAGGTGTAGGATTGATCTTAAGATCATCGGATTCCGACAAGTATTTATGGAGATATGAATTTATTTGTAATTACTTGATAGATTGTCAAGGTTGGCCAACAACTAAATGTGTGGCACAAATCATATAAATACGAGTGAGGTTGATTCATTTCAAATCATCTCATCATCCCTCATTCTTCTCTCTCTCCTTGTATGATTGGGTATACACAAGGAAGAGGATCTCTCACACGTGGGAAGCAAGAAGACATAGGCTGAAAGAGGACGCAGAAATTGTTGATTGTGTTGATCAAGTTTGACTAAAGCAGCAGAAGGCATATTTGACTTGCGTTGACTCCTCAAGGGTGCAATTTTGGTGTGGCTGCCTCTCCTAGGCAGGCCGCAGATTTTGGCACAAAAACCGAGGCAATTTGACCTCTGGTTTGACTAGCGTTGACTGCCCTAGTTTTGGGCAGCAGGTTGACTTCAGTCAACAATAGTTTGATTATGTTTTTGGCGCTGTTCAAGGGTTGTTTCTTCAAGCTGTTTGAGGGCTAGTTGACTGGAAATTGACCAAGCATATTGGAGGTGAATTTCAACTCGTTTGACTAAGTTTGACTTTGCTGATCTAGGGTTTGCTGCTACTAATATAAAATTATAGAATTCTGATTTTGTACTATTTATCTCTACTGAATTATTGAAGATAAAAGATGATTTGATCAAAGGGTTTCCCCGCATTGGGGTTTGTCCCTGGCTAGCCACCACATCTTGTGTCTCTTGTCTTGTCTTGTTTTCTGTTGATCGTTTAATGTTCTATTTGCACTTTACTTAAGGTATATGTGATTGCTAATCTGTGGCTAATAAGAAGAAAAGAAGTAAACTACGCTAAGCATAGAACATACCATAATTTAACAATCCCTTTCGGCACTTGATAGATTTGAAGTTGAGATGGATCTAGACTGGTATTCCATATGAGAATATACATGTTTTGGTCCTTGAGGGACTGTCAGACAACAAGGCTGAAAACCATTACAAGGATATACTCATGATGAGCTCAACATGTTATTACGCGGGAATTGAACTTTTGTAGTGAGCATAAGAACATTTCTCCCAACCACCTGAGCTACATCCAATTGACATGTGTGTGTGTGTGTGAGGAATATGCATGTTTCGGTCCTCGGGGGACTCTCAGACAACAAGGCTCAATGTAGAAAATCCACGAAATTCTACAATTGCTAATATGAACAATCTGAAACTAATTTCTTTTCATATAGACACATAATTTCTCTACTTATTTGCAACAGAATAGGAACATAAATAAATACACAGTGACACAATTCAGCAATACAATTTTTATAGGGAATCTAACTAGGAAAACCCTCTGCTTGATTAAGAATTTTGTTGATAGAAAATGAGCAACAAATCTCTTACAACATAGCTTTGTATCACTGGAAACCAATCTAGTTTTCTCTCTTTGTCCTAAGCTTGAACACCCGTAAGACCCTTGATCTGCTTCCCTCAATCTATGCGCATAGGTTGCTCTTATTTAATTAGGAAATAGCTCCTAATTGCTAGTGCAATTGCCAGAAGGAAAAATAGCCTTGAACAATCTGTGCACAAGCTCCTCTTGCACACTACTACTCTCACAAGCTCACACACACAAACATGTGCTCTCTATTGCTTTGTCTCACCAACTCGTGTTCACAAAACAATTGAATAATCTTGTGCCTTGGTCCTCCTTATAAGCTTTTTGAATAGGCTAAATCTGGCAAGTTTTTCTTTTAGGAATTGATTTTGTAATTGATGAATGAACTAACTCATGCAACTTGTCCTGGCTCAAATTATAAGTTGAGACATCACTTGGATGTCTTTTCCCAAAAATAACTTACACTAGAAGGCAACAAACTGAGCCTTCTATTCCACGCATAAGTCAAACTGCTTCATGGATCGTCCTAACTTATAGAAACTCGACCTAATTTTAGGAATTTGTCCGAAATTTTAGGAACTTGTCCTAACTTTTAGGAACTCGTGCTTGCTAAGGAAAACTACTTCTTGGTCTCTTTGACTAAGGCACAAGTCAAAGAAGGACCTTTCTCATTAATATTTTCAACACCCCCTCTTAATGAAGAAGGTGTTTTTGGAAGAACCTCGTCCACTTGGATCTGTCTCCAACACTACCACTTCTCCGATGTTGCAGTTGCTCCCTCTGAACTAGAATACTTCCCTGCTTTCTTCTACAGGCCCTAATCTGGAGACTTGTTCTTTCCGACCATTTTCTATGAGTCCATAAGTCCCATGTACCCTGTGTACCTCTGTGGCTACTTCCTCTGGCTGGAAGTGATATTGGAAGATTCAACTCTCTTATGATCTTCATTAACTGAATCCTTTGCGCACTTGGCTCGAACTCTCCCTGTACTGGGAGTCTCTGATTGAGTAGTTTCCTTCACTCACCTTGGGCTATGCTCCTCATCATCCTGCTAGTCAACCCAACTTCCAACTAACTTAAACTCAAACTTAGATACTGGTTGAGGTTCCAGCTTGAGAGCTCTTTCCTACTCTCGCTCGACCATCACTTCTCTACTCTTAGCTCTCCCTTCCTTGTTGCTGAAGGTTGCACTTGTCTCTACCTGCAAATTGTAGAGATTCTTCAACCTCACACCTATCTGTTTCTTGTTAATTGTTCATAAGGATATATTGTTCTTTGCTTTGATAATTGCATTTCTTTATTAACACCTTAAGTTCACCCCATAACATCAAAAACATTATTCCTATTTACATCATTATTCATCATCATATGCAACTATGTAGAAAGAAAACTATCATCATCACCAATGCAGTAGAACATAAAGGAACATTAGAAGAAAAACATTCACACAGAGACACCAAGATTGGTTGGAGATCAGGGCACAATCACTATGGGGAAAACCCTTGCAATTTCTTCTTCTTATAGATTGTCATCAAATGATTCAACAAAAGAGAGTACAATGATCCATATCTTCATCTATTCATCGAACCAACAAAAACAACTGCAACATCCATGAAATAAACCTAACAAAACTTATACTCTAAAACACTGATTCTGAAGTTTGTACTCGATTGTCACTAATTGCAATCAATTACCGAACCTTGTGATCACTGAGCGACATCTTCAAACAACTGAAATTTCATCTTTTAGTTACCGGTTGCATGGAGGATGAGTCATTCGAGCGACTGTAGCTTCGTGGTTGCTCTTTGAAGCACAGTGACCGTGGTCGGATCTACCCAGATTTGTTTCTAAACTTTGCTCGCACCCTTCAAGACATTATGCGAGCGACTATAGCAGCCCAGTCGCACCCTTAAGCCTGGCGAACGAGCGGCTAGGGCCAGATCTAGTCTGTGGCGAGCAAGCGATTCTGTCTGTGAAAACCCTAACTGCCAGTCGCATGCACAGTGAGTTGTCCGTGCGACTAGAAGGCTCCAGTGGCACGCATGAGCCTATGTGAGAGTGACTGTGGTTGAGATCCTTCTCCTCTATGCCTGAGACTATGGCCCAAAACCCTAGATCTGAAATGCGAGCTTTTGAACCTACAATTAAACCTCAGAGTGAACTTATTCCTCCTCGGACGAGCCTCAGACCTGTGCGAGCCAAAAACAAGATAGAAGAGTGTCTCAAGATTGTGTCCAAATGAGGTAGAGGGCACTTGTATTTATAGCCTTCCAAGAGGGTCCACTTTGCTTTAGGGCTGAACTTATCAAATATGCACATGTGGGATAATATTCATAAATACACTTCCCTTTATCCGATTTGAGTGATCTTTAGGTCGATTTTGGTCCTCCCAAAAAGAAGAATTAGATGCAATTATTATCTCCTTCAAGTGAGCTGTCCAAAGTGGAATTTTGATCGCAGTTACATATTTTTAACTCTTCTTACATCCAAAAGCTAAGTGTTGGAGGTACACCTTACCTCTGCTGAAGATTATGTCATATCCTTTGTCCTCAAGGGTAGCTATCGAAACAAGATTTTGCCTTAATCTTGGAACATAGAAGACATCTTTGAGATTAAGAGGATTACCTAACTCCGCCCGAAAAATGACAATACCAACTCCTCTAGTTGCATACTGACCATCATTTCCTAGCTCAATTTGAAATTGCATGTCCTTCTCCTTTAGGTGGCTAATAATCTTCTTGCTCCCAGTCATGTGGAAGGATGTTCCTAACTGAACACATATGGCATGTACTTTGCCTCCTCTCGTGTTGATCATTGCAACTTTTGCTACTTTAGAATGCTTGCATCTCAAACTGACAAATCTGCCACTATCAATCTCTCTTTGGTTTCTCCAAGAAGATTAAACATAGGCTACTCAAACTGCCCACACACACAATCAATACCTTGATTGATCTAGGGCTGCCAAGCACTGTTGTTCATCACCTATGACCAAACCTCCATTGTTTCCTTGATTTTGGCCACTAACCTCCACTTCAAGACATCCCAACCTATAATCCCAACGCCCATTGTTCTTTCCACGATCTGAACTAGGTCTTGACCTCTTTTCTTCTCTAAACTAGACCACATAGGGAGTGTCTTATGGAACTGTTCTTGCATAGGAGATAAGTCTCAACTAGGGCATCAAGGACTACCCACATATTAGTATTCTAATAGCCTTTAGATGACTGAACTAGGGTAAGTTAAGCAATTGTTAGTTTCCCTAATTTACTACTCTCCATCACTTTGCAACGACCAACTTGGAAAGACAATCCCTTACCTCTTTAAGACGTATTCTTCTGTCCTGAAAGAACTCAAATTTGAGCACTCTTTTCTAAGGATTTCACCTCCCCTTTAGGATTCCTGAACAACTATAGGAGTACCCTACTTTTGGCCCCTAAAACAGTCCTAAAAAATTGCATTATTTCCCTCATACAGACCCTCATCTCTTGCGCTAGTCCACTAGAGTATGCGGCCCTCTTTCCTGCAAGAAACTAGGACTTTACAACCCTTCAATATACTGCTTAGAGGCGTCTCCACCATCTTCTTAAAACTAGAACTTATGTGGCCTGCAACACATAGGAAATCTGCCCATAATTTGTTCCTAGAACTTCCAAACAAACTCGGCCAGCATCCTGCTCCTACACGACCAGACCAAAACTAGGTAAACATAACTAGTTGTGAAAATTCCAAACTTGAATCCTATTGCAGCAACTGATATTATTTCTCCTAATTGTTAATTAATTAACAATTTATATGCTACGCCAAAATATCGAAATAAATACATTGTAACCTTCACAAATTAAATTGTGGAAAATAATAGCGTTGGAAACTGAGAAACATGCTAGCACACACACATAAAAATTTACACAATTATTTTTGGACAAATGTCCCGAGAAAAACCCAACTTGGGAAAACCGGTGCAACAATTGAGGGTTTTATATTGTAAAGCAACAGTTAAATTCTGAGTACAATATGGATGTCAAAAACTTGCAATCCATAGCAAGAAAATTTGGCTAAAATTATCTAAGGGAATTTTCCTTCTTCCACAGGGAACCCTTACATAACTCTGCTTCAAAAAATGCGTCCTCTTGGACCCTCTACGCAAGCCCCTGTGCAGTGCTTGTGCAAACCCTTTGACGTCTAGCCTGAAACTGCCTCTGATCAAGTCGTTCTGCCTGTCTTTGATGAGGAAAATGATTCTCTGGCCATCTGGAAGACTTTCCAGGACTCTGGACGCTGAATCGATTTTTCCCACAGCTAAATCGAATTGCCCTCTGAATTTGACTGCACAGTCCTTTGCGTTGCCTCACTGGGAATAACTCGACCTCTTGTTGTTTCCTCTCCGGATCCGGAAAACATCCTCTAGATCACTATCCCTGCCCCTCGTTGTCTCCGCTTCCTTCTGAAGCTTGATATTTTCCGACAAATGCAGGCTCTCTCGAAAAATCGAACTCTCCAAGGAAATCAAACTCCACAAGTGTTTCAAGTGATCTCTCCATCACCACATCAACCTCCTCCTATAATCCTCTGTTGCAGCACCAACGACCAAAATTAAAACATAATCGATGACTAAGATCATCTCTGGATCAATCTGTGTGAGTTTCTAGATGATTCTCGCCTTGACTTAATTAACATTGATTAATTAACCATATTCCCTAAGTTTAGACTTGGGAAATATTTAAAAACTGGTTAATAATCTAATTAAGTCATTTCTAGGCAGAATTTGCTGAAATGATTTCTAGGTTTTGGACATCTTATGTATTCTAGCCCAATGTTGCACGAAACGGGGACGTTTTTTGGAAGCAGGGACGCGGAAGTGTCATTTTCCAAAAATCTAGGAAGTGAAGCGTCTGCTATATATATATATTATATTTTTTTGCATTTATACTCAAAACAAACATCCCAAATACCAAATTAGTTGTAGAAGACATGAAAACATGCATATTTTTGCATAAATCAAGATAGATATAGCATCCATTGTACATTAATGATTAATTATTCGAGCATCAAACATTTAGATGCATCAACCATCTAGAATCTAGATTCTTCTCCTCTTGTCTAGCCTTTGCCTCTACCTTGATTGTCTAGGGATATTAGTCAACATTTCCCAATTTTGATCAAACTACCTAATCCAAGACTTAAATATGGTAGAAAAAGCTTAACATGCTTGATCGATGATTTTGACTTGATTGAAAGGTAATTTTTTGCTAACGGCGTGACAAAGGAGTTCAACAATTAACACCACCAACACTAAGGTATATATAGGGCTTGGTGCTCTTGATTAAATGCTAATCGCATACCTTCATACTTGATATAATTTAATGAAATGCCACAATCCCATTGATCCTGAATTCCTGAAAACTGTTAAGTCTGCTGAATTTTGAATAGGATATGAAATTCTATTTTTTCCATATGAAGTCCAATGAGGCTGGAACCGCTCTCAAACATCCTAAGTCATTTCATGGTAATGTTAAAAATTCAAGTAAAAGGATGAAAATGAAAAATAAAGGAGAATATCACTTTTCTTTAAGAATTTAACATTACCATGAGGGAGAATCTGCTATATTTATATTTTTTTGCTTTTATATATTATATATATATATTTTTAATAATTTTTTTCGGAAGCTTGATGCTTCGTACGACAGAAGCGCCGTCCGAAACGCGGTTTGGAAAAATCGAAACGCATTTCGGGCAGACGCTTCCTGAGATTTCTAGGAAGCGCCGAAATGCGTTTCGGTTTTTCCGAAACGCGTTTCGAGAGGCACTTCCCCCATGCATCCGTATGGACCGCGTTTCGGGGGTTAGATCCGAGGGGGACATTCCCTGCAACATTGTTCTAGCCTCTCCACAACATTTCAAGGCTAGAACACATCCGGTGTTATGAAAATTAGCACTCCCTCTTAGCGAGGAATGTATTCTAGTGTTGCGCTCCCTACCACAACACCCTGTTTCTGCATCATCTCTTGTCACACAGTTGATGTCCGGCCATGCTACCCACCAACCACTGCGCAACTCTGATATACGTTGCATTTGTGTTGCTGCTGACACTACCATACTGCTGCCAACACTGCAACTCCTTCACATTTGTTGCTGCTACAACTGAAAAGCATCCAAAATATTGAATCAACTGTGTTCAGTATGATGCATCTATCTCCTATTGAAGTCTCCATTCTTTGAAAAATAAATAAGCAGGCATAGAGCTGAGCGTAAACGAATAAGTTGGAAAATATTACTACTATTCTGTCTCTATTCCTTATGAGAGGGGGGTATGGTAAGGGAAGGTGATGCTTTATAGTGAGTGATTGATAGCCCATATCAGTATAGGCGTTACTGCGGAGTCTTTGAATGCTACTAGCATCTACACTCCCACTAAGAAATCTACGCTGCTGCCAACTCTGCACTAAGCCACCTGCTCTGCTGTCAACACTGCATTGCGCTCCTTAGTATTTGACTGCTACTAGTCTACAACTGTCACTCCGGTATTGATTGCATCAATTGCCACTAATCCATTTTGCTACTGAATACTGTGGGCTCCTGTAGTTAGGTACTGATCCATGAGGTGGACTTCTCAAGGGCCCTGCCCAAATCTTTGTAGCTCTCTGGGGCTACAACTCCAAGTCACCGCACCTCACTCCTGGAAGTATATCAACAAACATGGCGAAGTCTTCCTCCAACCTAGAGGAAAGCCTATCGATCTTTGCTGAAGATGCATGTTGGTCTTGCTTCTCCTCCTTATCCTTTTTCTTGATGGACACTGGGTATTGCAGTGATCGAGCTCACCACACTTGAAGCATTTGACTTTTGACAGTTCCTTCTTCTTCTTCCTCTGCTCCCCCTGTCCTTGACTGGGACCGTTAGATGCGAGGGCTACATTCTCCTCCGCCTTAACGTCTTCGATCCGCTGTTGCTGCTACTGATGGAACTCTTTAGAAGAGCTCGCCTCAATTCCTCCTGCTACAAGTCAGCCCACATCTTGTCCCAATATAGTAACATGTCTCTGCCCAATATGCTTTGGAAAAAGACTTGCCAATCGTCGGAGACACTGTTGAGTGCCAATCTCACTAGATCTGTGGGTTGAGGTGTTTACCCAAAAACTGGTCCTGGTCCTCCTAAATCCTGGTGAGGAAGGGGTCTATGCCTTCTTTATGCATCCGGATGAGCCTCAACTTCTCGTCGAGGTACATCTTTTTCTGCTTGGAAGTACCCTGATATAACGCGGAGAGAGCATCCCACATTTATTTGGCAATATCTTTGCTAGCTATATGCAAGACTATATGATCCTGGACTCCGTTTAGGATCAATCGCTTCGCCCGCGCCATCTCCTTTCTGTACTCTTTCAGCTGATCTGCATCCTGAGGAACTGCCACCACTGCATCAATATAGGATTTCAGGCCATATTCACCTAGAAGGAAGGACATCCTTGCCTTCCAGATGATGTAGTTGGAAGCTCCATCCAACCTGTCTTGATCACGAAGCCCAACAGTGGCCATCTCAACGAACTGTCAAAAACTTCCTCTTTCCTTCTGCTCGACTGCTGCTTTGCTATTCGCACTCCCTTCTAGAGTGAAGATTTGATCACAACTACTGCTAATCTACAAGGTGTTGAATTTCCACGATCTTGGGTCTAGGTTAGAATCTTAAAATCTCTGACGCCACCAAACCAAGAATATCAACATAACTACTTTGCACAATGGAACAATATAAAGTAGTAAATCACATATGCACAAGCATACACAATTTTTAACAAAATATTGTACAATAATGTATGACGCAATCTTCGTTATAAATCAATCTGAATCATACAACACTCTATGGATTACAAGATCCAATGACAATCATTCTGCAGACTCTATGTTGTATCTTTGACTTGAGACAATCCCATAAGATACAAAGTCACTCCTTCACCCTGTATCATCTTGGTGGACTTCAACTTGTCCTCCAATACCAATACCCAATTCTTGTTCTTATTCTGGAATAAATTCTGAAGATCCATCCACATCTCATGTGTAGTGTTCTTCTCGGACAAACGAGGTATTAGGTGATCCTTCACACCATCAAGGATGATCAATCTCGCCGTCGTATACAAATCCTCGTACAATTCCAACTCCTTCGGGTCAGTGGGCTTCTTTATGGCTTTCTTGGCAAACTCCCTGATCCTGTTAACCTGCAAGACTAACTTGATCCTTTTATTCCATGGACTATGGTTGGACAACCCCTCCAACCTGTCCTTATATTAGAGACTAGCTTGCAACTTCGACATTGTCACCTACAATGTGACCAACTCCCTCTTAAGCTATACTTTGTTGTGCACGACTCTGATTCGATGTCTTCCAAAGTATCTCAGATACGCTCTGATACCATGTTGAATTTCCACAATCTTGGGTCTAGGTTAGAATCTTAGAATCTCTGACGCTACCAAACCATGAATCTCAACAGAATTACTTTGCACAGTAGAACAATATAAAGCAGTAAATCACATATGCATAAGTATACACAATTTTAAACAAAATATTGTACAATAATGTACAACCCAATCTTTGTTATATTAAACCAATCTGAATAATACAACAATCTATGGAATACAAGATACAATTACAATCATGCTGCAGACTCTATGTTGTATCTTGTCCTACCAGTCCTTTGCTCCCATTCTGCTCTCTAGTTGCCCCTTAGTCCATCAAAGGACAACACATAGAGTTTCCAAGAGTGTTTCCACCTATCACTGCTGCACGCCACTTCTGCTACAATGAACACGGGCTAATCCAATCTGCTCTCTAGGTTGGCCAATACCTGAGCTCTAATTTTCCAAGCTAGTAGCCTCTTTCGTCCATCAAAGAGATACACATAAGGCTTCAAACTTCACCTAACCTTTAATTGTCTATGTCACTTCAAGACTACTTGTCGAGGGCTACTTTGGGTAGCCAACACGCTACCCTCCACTAGTCCAATGGCACCCAACACTTCACTATATGTTCTGCTCGTAGCTGAGGTCTCAAATACCCAAGTCAACCTCAACACATGGCACTTATAGGTTGCTCATAAAATTGATCCAAAACTGATCCAATAACACGGATCCAATACCTACAAGATGCACCAAAATACATACCTTTAGCTCACTGTTTAAGGTCTGCTCTTGTGCTGCAACCTCGACTTGGTTAGGGCAAAACCACAATCACTTTCCAGCGCTTAATTTTTGCCAAATTTTCTTCTCAATGCTATGGCTGCCTCTCCTTGAGAGGTTGTGGTAGTTCACTGCAAGTTTGGGTTGTCCTAGCCCTCAAACAACACACAATCTTCCTTCAAGTCACTACGGCATGCTCCAGATCTCCTCCACAGGTTTACGACAACCTTGTTAGGGGACAATCCACTCATAAATCAGCCCTTAAACACCTCAGACCTCGGCCCCTGTACCTTGACCCTCCTTTGTAATTCGGTCACCAACAGAAGCCCAAACAACCTTCTTTTCCACGTTGGTTTCCCTCATTATGCCTGTGGCGAAGACAAAATCCTTTGTCTCCTTCAACAAGCTGCTCTTGTGATGTGTTGATCACTTTGGATGTGAGAAATGACACCCCAATCACCTCATATTTATATCCAATATGAGGGCCCCACAAAATGTCATTATTGGGCTTGTACAACTGTCTTAAGCCTTCTAATCATTAGGCCAACTTGAGCATACATGTGCAAAATCCAACCAGATACTTAAAAAATTCATAACTCCATTTATACAAACAAGAAATCAGATGATTTTCGTTGTGTCATGCTGTAGACTCTATGTTGTACCTTCGACTTGAGACAATCCCGTAAGATACGAAGTCACTCATTCACCTTGTATCATCTTGGTGGACTTCAACTTGTCCTCCAATACCAATACCCAATTCTTGTTCTTATTCTGGAACAAATTCTAAAGAGGCATCCACATCCTCATGTGTAGTGTTCTTCTCGGACAAACGAGGTATTAGGGGATCCTTCACACCATCAATGATGATCAATCTCGCCCTTAGTTCCAAATCCTCGTAAACTTCCAACTCCTTTGGGTTAGTTGGCTTCTTTATGGCTTTCTCGATAAACTCCTTATTCCTATTAACCTGCAAGACTAACTTGATCCTTTTCTTCCATGGACTATAGTTGGACAACCCCTCCAACATGTCCTCATATCGGAAACTAGCCTGCAACTTCGACATTGTCACCTACAATGTGACCAACTTCCTCTTAAGATGTACTTTGTTGTGGACAACTTTGATTCATTGTCTTCCAAAGTAGCTCAGATACGCTCTGATACCATGTTGAATTTCCAGAATCTTGGGTCTAGGTTAGAATCTTAGAATCTCTGACGCTACCAAACCAAGAATCTCAACATAACTACTTTGCACAGCGGCACAATATAAAGCAGTGAATCACATATGCATAAGTATACACAATTTTTAACAAAATATTGTACAATAATGTACAACCCAATCTTCGTTATATTAAACCAATATGAATAATACAACAATCTATGGAATACAAGATACAATTACAATCATGTTGCAGACTCTATGTCGTATCTTGTCCTACTGGTCCTTTGCTCCCATTCTTCTCTCTAGCTGCCCCTTAGTCCATCAAAGGACAACACATAGAGTCTCCAAGAGTGTTGCCACCTATCACTGCTGCACGTCACTTCTGCTACAGTGAACACGGGCTAATCCAATCTGCTCTCTAGGTTGGCCAATACCTGAGCTCTAATTTTCCAAGCTAGTAGCCTCTTTCGTCCATCAAAGAGCTACGCATAAGGCTTCAACCTTCACCCAACCTTTAACTGTCTATGTCACTTCAAGACTACTTGTCAAGAGCTACTTTGGGTAGCCAACACGCTGCCCTCCACTAGTCCAATGGCACCCAACGCTTCACTATAAGTTTTTCTCGTAGTTGAGGTCTCAAATGCCCAAGTCAACCTCAACACATGGCACTTATAGGTTGCTCATAAAATCAATCCAAAACTGATCCAATAACATGGATCCAACACCTACAAGATGCACCAAAATACATACCTTTAGCTCACTGTTTAAGGTCTGCTCTTGTGCTGCAACCTCGACTTGGTTAGGGCAAAACCACAGTCACCTTCCAACTCTTAATTTTTGCCCATATTTTCTTCTCAATGCTGCGGCTACCCCTCCTTGAGAGGCCGTGATAGTTCACTACAAGTTTGGGTCGTCCTAGCCCTCAAACAACCCATGATCTTCCTTGAAGTGATTGCTGCATGCTCCAGATCTCCTCCACAGGTCTGCAACAACCTTGTTTGGGGACAATCCACTCATAAATCAGCCTTTAAACACCTCAGACCTCGACCCTCCTTTGTAATTCGGTCACCAACAGCAGGCCAAACAACCTTCTTTTCCACGTTGATTTCCTTCATTATGCCTGTGGCCAAGACAAAATCCTTTGTCTCCTTCAAGGAGCTGCTCTTGTGATGTGTTGCGCACTTTGGATGTGAGAAATGACACCCCAATCACCTCATATTTATATCCAATATGAGGGCCCCACAAAATGTCATTATTGGGCTTGTACAACTATCATAAGCCTTCTAATCATTAGGCCAACTTGACCATACATGTGCAAAATCCAACCATATACTTAAAAAATTCATAACTCCATTTATACAACTCGGAATAGGATGATTTTTCTTGCGTCGGATTTGTCTTGATGAGAGTTATCATCCTCACCCATCACATGTTAAAATATGTCCATGGTTTTGTCCCAAATCATGATGGGTGCGAAACCCAAAACTTGGGTTCCAAGCCCACAAGTGACTCTTGTGGTGCTTTGCCCTACAAACCTTGAACCCTAAGGCTTGGAGTACCTCCCAAGCTACTAAAAAATCAACACAAGGAAAATCGAACTTCTTGAGATTGGAAGTTCCCTGAGGAAAATTTTCCCTCTGTGTGTGCTCTTCTCTCTTCCACCCCGACGCTGGCACTGCTCTTGCGAATTGCTGCAAAAACCACTGCGTCTAGCTAGAGATCTCCTCAACGAAAAATATGATTTATTCCCTCTGTCCATGGAATTACTCGATTTGGAAGGATTGAATTTTTCTGCCCCTTTCAAAAAAATTGATCTTCCTCAAGCAACGCGGCCCCTCTGGCAAAAGGCTAAGTTGCCCTTAGGAATTTCGGCCTGTTGTCCACACTGAGCAACGAATTCTTTCTTTTCGCCTCTGAGCTCTCCAACTGATCAACTTTGTTCTGATACCATGTGAAAATTTCACTACTGAAATCCTATTGCAACAACTGATAATATTTCTCCTAATTGTTAATTAATTAACAATTTTCTGCTACAGCAAAATATCGAAATAAATACACTGCAACTTTCACAAATAAAACTGTGGAAAATAATAGCGTTGGAAACTGAGAAACATGCTAACACACATAAAAATTGACACAATTATTTTTGGCAAATGTCCCTGGAAAAACCCATCTTGGGAAAATCGGTGCAACAACTGAGGGTTTTATATTATTAAGCAATAGTGAAGTTTTCAGTACAATCTGGATGCTGAAAACTGGCAATCCACAACAAGAAAATTTGGCTGAAATTATATAAGAGAATTTTCCTTCTTCCACAAGCAACCCTGACACAACTTTTCTTTAGAAAACTCGTCCTCGTGGATCCTCTGTGCAGGCCCCACTACAGTGCTTGCGCAAGCCCTTTGACGTCTAGCCCGAAACTGCCTTTGATCAAGTCGTTCTGGCTATCTTTGATGAAGAAAATGATTCTTTGGCCTTCTAGAAGACTTTCCAGGCCTCTGGAAGTTGAATCGATTTTTCCCGCAGCTAAATCAAATTGCCCTCTGAAGCTAACTGTATATTCCTCCACGCTGCCTCACTGGGAATAACGCGGCCTCTTGTTTCTGCCTCTCCGAGTCACTTTCCTTGCCCCTCTCTGTCTCTACTTCCTTTTGAAGCTCATACTCTTTCGACAGTTGTTGCCTCTCTGGAAAAATCGAACTCTCCAAGGAAATCGAACTCCACAAGTGCCTCAAGTGATCTCTTCATCACCACATCGACCTCCTCTTATAATCCTTTGTTGGAGCACCAACGACCAAAATTAAAACATAATCAAGTTCTTGTGGCCTCTACCACCTCAGCTTGGGTTGTAGGTCCCACCAAGCTAAGTCCTTTGTCTTTTGTGACTTTTTCTCGTTTATCTAGTTTGAGGGGATATTTGTTGTCCACGAGTTTTGGCATTGTTTCAATGTCCCCACACCTCTATACTCCCAAATTTCTGCCTCCTCACAAACATATTCGGGTCTTGCGCCTTAACCTTCCCAACAGGCCCCATTTTGTGTGAGCCCCATTCTTCTCCAAGATCCAAATCCACGTCCTTCTTTAAGGTGCATACTCGATTCTAAATGGATGTCCAAATCCCTGGATTCACCTACCCATTGACTAATCATTCGACTTTTTCTAGGGTTTAGCCAAGTGGGACCCACCCGAATTCAATATAAAATCTACCGTATAAGGAGTTTAAGTTGGTGCAAGCATTGATCACTTGACCGCCTTGATGCCTAGATTCAAATATCTGACACTAATAACACCCGTGTTCTAACATTGATTAACCACTCTACTAGTCCTCACCCTAATTATCAGGTCTCCATGACATTTAATGAAATCCATTGTGCAGGCTTTCCATGTTATCTAACAGGAAAAAAAATCTGTCATGACTTCTTTTATTATGCTAAGGTAAAAAATGGTTCAACTGTCCCCCGTGCTAATGAGTGGCATGACAAGAATTTTCCTATCATTTAAGGCTGACCCCTAGCGTCGCGTTTTCTAACTACCATGCTTGTTGAAAAGGGTCATCACCTAGTAGCTAGGCATGGTGTGGATTAATGCAACATTGTGATAAACTAGCCACTAAAATATTCATGGTAATTAACACTATAATACCAGCTGTCGCTACATGCCCAAGTTCTACTTTACTCGGACCTAGAAATTCCACGAAATTGCCACAGACTTGCCTAAATTATTCCTAAAGAAAACTTGCTCTAGGAAATGAAGATCATAGGGACAAAGCCCTTATTCACAGTGATATTCCATCCCAAGGAAAGCACTAAGTGAATTAGTATTACCCCTCAACCTTCTCATCTAAATCCAACACCAATGCACTCACTGTGTCACACCGGAATGTAGGGAATGAGTTCCCAATCACGATACAAGTGATTTATGCATGTTGCTTCTTTTGCGCTCCGTGCTCCTACACATATGCTTCTTTTCACCAATCTATTTTCTCTTGCAATTACCTAGCTTCCCTCCACTTTAGTCATGGGAAAGCTAAGCCATTTGTGGTGACTCCTTTTGCCCAATCGTTCATTTCCCATTTCCAATACTGGAACATTTTGTTCTTCTAATAAAAACCACCTACCCCACTTCCCTACTCCTGCTTCTTCATGTCCCTTTATTATCTGCGTTATCCGCTTGTATTTTTAATCTGCTCCTAGCGTGTCATTCCGTTTTCCAACAAATCATATATTTATACTATACCAATCGTGATTTTTTTTTATGTAGCCGACAAGATGCTGGAATGGAGCTGACATATATTTTTGATAAAATCGATATATAATTCATAATGGATGATTGCTGACAGTGATGTGTGGGGACCATAACCAAAAATGGACGCTAAGATGAAGACTATTTTTATTTATGTGAGATTAAGTTTAATATAGAGTTTTATTATATATGGTATATCATATAAATAATATATATATTTATTTTTGACAAACATATATAAAGGTATATATATATGCCAAAATATTATTATATTATATATATGATTGTCATATATAAATTGCTATGCCAATATGGTTGTCATATTTTAGGAATTGTTATCAATAAAGGGTTTGTCATTACATTGTTAAATGTCTAGGGTTTCATAATGTTCGTTAGGCATCAAGGGTTTGCAAGATAACACTCATAGGGTTTGTAATTAGGTTAGGGCAACATCGTGTATCACATTTGCAACAAGAATATCTTCCATCTCGGCCAATGCCATATTGACATCAATGACGACCTAGATTAACAGAGACTGCACTCCTTCAGATTATGGCCTCCTTATACATTCGCCTTCTTATCACAGTCCACTACTTCTCGACTACCACAGTTCTACTCTTTATCTTGAATGACACAGTCTTTGAGATAGTGTGTTGAGTTCTTTGCTATGCTCGAAGTGATAGGACAATATTATTCCTGGACATGATAGATCATTCGAATTTCACTGAAAGACAAACTTCACTGGGAGACAGACCTCACAGTGAGATAGATGACTTCTCTGTGGGATAGACTGTGTTCTGAGCTTCACCGAGAGACAGACTTCACCAAGAGACATACTTGTATCCGAGCTTCACTGAGTCACTGTGGTTCTATGTATTTTTTCTTTGCTTTTCTTCTTTTGAGATGATCCTAAGTTCTGTTTTTGTAATGCCACTCCATGCATTATATATATGGGTCAGCGTTGACATACATTAGGCCGACATGTGAGCCATAAGATGGGCCGCCTTATCAAGGAGATCACTGTTTTTCATTTAGCCGACTTGCAGGGGATAGTGACACTTGTTCATTGAAGCGTAGATCCTTTTGACATGACTTCAATAATACTTATGTTAAGACACAAAATCCTAAAGACATCAAGAAGATGTCTTTGAGCTACGGTAAACACATCTTGCTCATGAAACCCATGATGTAAGGAATAATAAATGTTTCTTTTCATAATATTATATTTACAAGTCATAATGAAAACCAAACCTAGTTATGTTTTCTTCAACACTCCCTCTTAACTAGGGAGGTATTCATTAAATGGTACAAGGCTATTCATCACTAAAGAGATCTCATAAAAAGAGTCGGACTAGTAATCCATCTGTATAGCATCATGATAACCAACAATGTCACATAGCAAGGCCTTGACTAACAACTCTATCTCTTTAATAGATCAAAGCACAATGTTGGTGAGACCAATGATGATAGATACCTTCATCATTGCCTCTCAAGGTACATACCCACCCGGTTGTTCACCGAGTATGACCTTCTAGGACTATTCTTATCTTGGGTCCCCAACCCTCAAAGAATATCAGTCCTCTTGCCTACTCTTATCTTGGAGGTCCTGCACATCCTCAAAGAGCATCAGATGCTAGATGATTACTCAATCCTCCATCCTTTCTTCAAAATGAAGACAAGGATGATGTGTCTATCTCTCCCTCTCAACTAGAGAAGAGATGTCAACCAAGCCAAGCTTATTTCTGAAATACATAAGATTTTTATTGGGTAGAGACTTCGTCAGAATGTCTGCAGTTTGATCATCGGTGGGGATAGACTTCAGCTTCAACCCACCATCCTGTACCAACTTTCAAATGTAGTGGTATTTGTTGTTTATGTGCTTTGTTTTCCCATGAAATATTGGGTCCTTAGATAGTCTAATACAACTGGTATTATCACAATGTATGATGGTAGGGTCCAATGGTCTAAGCCAGGGCAAAACCTCTCCTCTTGAGAGTAATACACTTGAATGTCTTCTTATAGATGTATGTTAGTGGATGAATACCAAGCCCTTGACAAAACTTTGACGAAAGATTACCTTCAATATGCTTGTCACTCTCCCTTGCGCTATTTGGTCTTCGTTTCACAGCCTTTTGTCTTTATGACACTGCACTCCTTCAGATTTCGGCCTCCTTATACATTCGCCTTCTTATCATAGTCCACTGCTTCTCGGCTACCACAATTCTTCCTTTCATCTTGAATGACACAGTCTTTGAGATAGTGTGTTGAGTTCTTCGCTATGCTAGTAGTGACAGGATAGTCTTATACCTAGAGAGGATAGATCATCCGAGTTTCACTGAAAGACAGACTTCACCGAGAGACAGACCTCACAGTGAGATAGATGAATTCTCCGTGGGATAGACTGTGTTTTGAGCTTCACTGAGAGACGGACTTCACCAAGAGATAGACTTGTATCTCAGCTTCACCGAGTCACTGTGGTTTTGTGTATTTCTTTTTTGCTTTTCTTCTTCAGAGATGATCCGAAGTTCTGTGCTTGTAATGCCACTCCATGCGTTATATATATGGGTCAGCGTTGACATACATTAGGCCGACATGTGAGCCATCAGCGAGCCCGACTTATAAAGGAGATCACTGTTTTTCATCTAGCCGACTTGCAAGGGATAGTGACACTTGTTCATTGAAGCATAGATCCTTTTGACATGACTTCAATAATACTTATGTTAAGACACAAAACCCTAAAGACATCAAGAAGATGTCTTTGAGCTATGGTAAACACATCTTGCTCATGAAACCATGATGCAAGGAATAATAAATGTTTCTTTTCATAATATTATATTTACAAGTCATAATGTAAACCGAACCTAGTTACGTTTTCTTCAACACATAGAGGACATCTTTGAGATGAAGAGGATTGGTTGTAGATTATTTTCAGTATTCATCGCATTAGATTTAGGATCTCGACATTTTGAACCTGCTTGTACAGTTCATCTTTAGGAAGAAAAATAATGTGACTCCCTGACTCCCTTTGAAAATTGACAGTACCAACTCCTCTAGCTGCACACTGGCCACCATCTCCTAGCTCAATCTGAAATTGAATGTCCTTCTCCTTAGGTGGCTGAAACTCTTATTCTTGGTCATGTGGAAGGATGCTCCTAATTGAACACATTTGGTAGGTACTTTGACTCCTCTTCTGTTGATCACTGCAACTTTTGCTACTTCAGAATGCTTGCATCCACGATCTCAAAGCTGCCACTATCAATCTCTCTTTGGCTGCTCCAATAAGACTGAAAATAAGCTACTTGTTGTCGCACAGATTGACACGACAACGCTCAGACCGGGAGCTGTCACTTTGATCCCCGATCCCTCCATTTAAGCCTGTCTCCCGCGGCTAAGGGGGTAGACCCTGCGAGATGATGAAGACCAACTGTCGACCAGTTGGTTGGGAGACACGAGACACGATTTAATATAAGCACTAAAAATGATTTGATTAGCAGACCAGTGCCTTAAAAGACTGTCATTGAATCGATTACATAAAACGTGAACAATGCTCTTAGAATGACCAAAATGATATCCAGCAACTGAAGATTTAAAGAATGAATACTTCGAACCACCACGAGTCATAAACCATTAACTGGATACTGATTTCGTATCTCGACTTGAGAAATTCAAAACTCAGCGTGAAAGATAAAGCATGAAAACCACTGAATCTGGCGAAAATTAATTTTCCACGAAATTTTTTATATCTTCTGACAAAACTAAAACAAAAAAATTAAAATTTAATCCTAAACCCTAAAGAAATTTTTTTATCTGATTTTCATTTATATATATTTTTTTATGTTTTTAATTATTATTTAAACAAAATGAAAACCATTTTTTATTTTTTTTTATTTTTTTATTTTTTTTTTATTTTTATTAAATAAAATAAAAAAATCTGAATTAAATCTATTTAAAAAAAAAGAAAGAAACTTCTAAAAATAAAAGATTTAAATTTTGTTGACCTCTACCAGTCAACTCTACTCAAACTGCCCTCACACACAGTCAACACCTTGATTGATCTAGGCTGATTCTGCCCACTAACCTCCACTTCAAGACATGCCAACCTACAATCCCAATACGCACTGTCATTTCCACAATTTGAACTAGGTCTCGACCTCTTTTCTTCTTTGAAATAGACCACATAAGGACTATCTTATGAAACTGTTCTTGCATAGGTGCCAAGTCCCTATACTACTAGTGTAACCCCTTATTGTTATTAGTACAACCCCCTTATTATATTGTTGTGCCTATGTAGTCCCCATATTGTTACTATTGTGCCCCATAGAAGCTCACTATTGTTATTATTGTGCCCTTACATTATTATTGTTATGTCGGCTCTGATTATATTATGACCCCTTAGACTCCTATATATAGAAAGGAGGTCTTGTCATTTGTATCATCCAAGAATTGTTCATTTTTGTAATGTAAAGGAGGTTGCCCCGTCAAAGAGGATGAATTCTAAGGCGTTGATCTATCTTTTCTATCTATTTGTGACCTGGTTTCATAACAATAGGAGATAAGTCTCAGCTAGGGCATCAAGGACTAACCACATATCAATCTTTTGACAACCTTTAGATGACTAAACTAGGTAAGATAAACAAATGTCAATTTCCCTAATTGACAACCCTCCATCACTTCGCAACAATCAACTTGGAAAGACTATCCCTTACCTCTTTAAGACGTATTCTTCTGTATTGAAAGAACTCGGATCTGCGCACTCTTTTTTGAAGATTCGTCCCTCCCGTTAGGGTTCCTGAACATCTACAAGAGTGCCCTACTTTTGGCCACCAAAACGGTCATCAAAAGTTGTGTTATACCCCTCATACAGACCCTCATCTCCTACGCTGGTCCACTAGAATATGCGGTCCTCTACTTTGCAAGAAACTAGGTTTATTTAACCCTTCAATACATTGCACACTAGGGTCTCGACCCTCTTCTTAAAACCAGAACTTAGCTACATAGAGAAAATCTTTCCAAAACTTCCAAACAAACTTGGCCAACATCTTCTCCTACACGACAAGACCAGAACTAGAGTAATAGAACTAACCTTGTTCTCTTTTCCAGACATTGGCTTGGATCCTTAAGGTTGCGGCGCCCTTATCTGTCCTTCCTCAATCTGAACTCTGTGTGTTGGCATTTACTCTGATCTTTGCTTTGATACCATGTAGAAATCCAAAAAAATTGCAATTGTTAATATGAACAATATGGAACTAATATATTTTCATATAGACACAAAATTTCTCTATTTATTTGCATCAGAATAGGAACATAAATAAATACAAAATCACACAATTCAACAATACAATTTTTCTAGGGAACCCAACTGGCAAAACCCTCTGCTTGATTGAGAATTTTATTGATAGAAAATGAGCAACATATCTCTTAATACAACTTTGTTTCAAGGGAAACCAATATGATTTTCTCTGCTTGTCCTAAGCTTGAAACACCTGTAAGACCCCTGATCTTCTTCCCTCAATCAATGCGCATAGGATGCTCTGATTTAACTAGGAAATAGCTCGTAATTGATAGTCCAATTCCCAAGGGAAAAATATCCTTTACCAATTTGTGCACAAGCTCCTTTTGCACACCATTCCTCTCACAAGATCTCACACACACAAACATGTGCTCTTTATTGCTTTGTCTCACCACCTCGTGCTCACAAAATAATTGAATAATTTTGTGCCTTGGTCCTCCTAAGTCCTTATAAGCTTTTCAAATCAGCTAAATCTGGCTAGTTTTTATTTAGGAATTGATTTTGTGATTGATGAGTTAGCTAACTCACGCAACTCGTCCTGCCTCAAATTAGAAGTCGAGACTCACTAGTTTGTCTTTTCCCAAAAATAACTTGCACTAAAAGACAACAAACTCAAATTTCGATTTCCACGCATAAGTTAAACTGCTTCATGAACTGTCCTAACTTATAGGAACTCGCCCTAATCTTTAGGAAATTGTCCTAAATTTTAGGAACTCGTGCATTCTATGGAAAACTGCTTCTTGGTCTCTTTGACTAAGGCACAAGTCAAAGAAGGACATTTCTCGCTACTATTTTCAACACTCAAAGCCATTACAAGGACATAGACAAGTGTCCTAGATATCTCCTCGTCTCCTCCTTAACTATGCTTCTTCTTCCCTTTGTTTTATCAAACCCTAGTCTTCTTTGCATCCCTAGGGTGAAACCCTAACCTTGGAATTTCACATGAATTCTCCAGACAAAGTGAGAGAAAACATTAAAGAGTACAAGGAGACAAAGAGGTGCACTTCACTCCTCACATTTCTTATAGAACATGGTGAATAATGATTGAATGGAATGACTCTCTCTTTCCTTTATTAATATGAGGGATAAGAGAAATCAATGATATAAAGTGGGCCTAAATTCTTACAAGCAACCTATCTTTGACAAATAGGTCCACCCATGCGAAGCACACTCCACTCCAAAAGTCACATATCAAGCCCCAAGGTGATGTTGTCCATTAAGAAAGGATCCAAGGCATTAATGCCCCATAGGATGTGTCCAATTTTCCTCCTCCACAATGCTCCAAATCTCCAATGCTCCTTGAAAAAAATGTGCTCCTTGAGGTCCACCACACCTAAATGACCACTCCCTCAACTCAAGCGTACGCAAGTCAAGTATAGGCCTTCATACAATCATCCCAAGTGTGGCCAAAAACACTAAAGAAGATTACAAGGAGAGAGAGAGAGAGTTGCGCTTTAGTTCTCACATTTCTTTCACAAGATGGTGAATGAATGGTTGAATGGAATGAGTCTCGCTTTCCTTTATTGATATGAGATGATATGAGAGGTAATAGAGATCAATGATATCAAGTGGGCCTAAATTCTTACAAGCAACCTATTTTTAACAAGTAGGTCTACACATGTGAACCACACTCCACTCCAAAAGACACATATCAATCCCCAAGGTGATTTTGGCCATTAAGAAAGGATCCAATGCATTAACGTCTCATAGGACGTGTCCAATTTTTGTCTTCCACAACACTCCCAATCTCCAATGCTCCTTGAAAGAAATGTGCTCCTCAAGGTCCACCACACCTACATGACCACTCCCTCAACTCAAGCATCCATAAGTCAAGTATAAGCCTCCATGCAAGCAGCCCAAGTGTGCCCAAACCATCTAGGGTTTAATGCCCTCCAAATTACTATGTGCTTTTCCTCCGAAGCAAGGCATTTGCACAAGCAAGCAACCAACCTTCATGTGGCTAGTATGAAGAATGTCACCAAGTTGTCTGAAGGTCTCTAACACTCCATGGAAGAAAGCCACATAAGTAGTGAAGCATAAGCCTATAAGCCTCCTTACGAGTAATCCAAGTGTGCCCATGACATCTAGGGCTCAATGCTCTCCTTTGGAATGCCAAGTCCACCTCTTCCAATCAAGGTATCCTCACAAGCAAGAAAGCAACCTCCATGTAGCTTGTATAAAGAATGTCGGCAAGTTGTCTATAGGTATCCAATGCTTCAAGGAAGAAAGCCATATAAGCATGCATTCAAGGTTTGGCAATCTAGGATCAAGCCACCTCCACATGTGCATGTCCATCATGGAAAAACCAAGGGTCACCCATACATCATGAACTCCACAACACATGAAGCACCCCTAGGGATGGTGTAAACCTAATTTGCACAAAACACAAAAACATTTCAGAGTTTCCAAAACGGGTACGTTTAGAAATGTCACCTCCCAAAAATGGAAATGTTAGTTAAAACATCATATATGTATATAAATATATAAAAAAAATTTATAAATAAGTTAATAGCACATTATCTTGCAAGGAAAAGGAGAATGGCACCCATAGATGACAATTTTGAAGGAAAACCAAGTCTATATTAACTCTCGTAGATGATTACATGGTGGTCGAGTTTCGGCCGAGTTTTAGCGGAGTTTCGGAGTTTGCGGTACGAGTACTGCCCGAAACATTGGGTTCCTAGAAGTTTCGTGCAACGTAAGTGTAAACTCTCTTGTAGTAACTCTGAAAGTTAACAAAGTCCTTGCTTCATGTGGGATTGTAGTTAACCTAGTGGAAACATAGTCCACATTAGCATCATATTCTAGGAGAAACATTGGCGCACATTAGGCCCCAAACTAGTGTAACCTTTATTAGGGGAGCAAAAGACAAGCTCCAAGATAATAATAATTTTAATACATTATGTATAAGTGACCATGTTTGTAATAACATGTTCATAATATAATATGACTAGAGTTATAATTTATGACAAGGTTAGGTGGTTAGATCACCTTAATCATCTCAGGGTACTATAAATGATGCAGTGTATCAGGAGAAAGGTGAAAGAGTCGCATGTGTATCCAATGTAATTGGGTAGCCTACCTTGGGATAACCCTGTGATGTGTTTCTGTGACATGATTAATAATATGTGACATTTATTATTCTTTCTCCCATATCATGGGATATTATAAAATCTTAGGTCCTCTGCATATCTGGAAAAATATGTGTGCAGCCTTCCTCTTTTTTGTACCTTCAAGGAAGATATCATTGTAGAATTTAGGATTAAATGCACATGTCAACTTGTGCAGAGGGACATTGAATTTGCCTGACAGATGAGAACAATATTGACCTGTGAGATCAAGCCTGCGCCATCTATATTACTGTTTACATTCTTTCCATCTGAGATTTCTTTTAATGCCTCTATTATGTCATCCATGTCTTGTGAATACCCAAAACAAAGTTTTGCAATCTTTACATTCCAAACCATATCAACAGTAGTCTCAACGAAAGTAGTAACCAACCAAATCATTTGCCACCAATCCTTGTCAACAATACAAGCTTGAATCATCACAACCTTGATTTCTGACTACCTCCAAACCACCCACATCTCACCTACAATTATTTTTAACATTGTTTGTTAAAGCTTCAGTGAGATGTTGCATCAAAGTGAGTAGGTAATATCCAATCTTAGTTACTTTCAGTAACTTTAAATTAGAGAATTCTATGAAATTAACTAGATATTTGTGGTCGTTTATCTTGCACTTCTCTACATGTTGCACAATCCAGGGTGTTTTTGTAGAAATATGTTGGAAAAGAAGGTTCAACCTTTGCATTATGCATGGAGTTCAAAAATATTGGGGTACCTGCTCTCCACCATCATCCCGACAACTTTGCAACCATACACGTTGTCTCTGATGATCTACACCACAAAATGGGGTCTAATTTTTTGTATCAGATTCGTCAAAACTTTTTTGCAATAAATCCTGTATTTTTCTCTTGTACTGGGCAGTGTGTGGCATAAATGGGCATGTGACTACTCAATGAAGAAGCAATGATAAATTTTCTAACCATCAGAAATAATGGAAACTCCAGATTTATTTCAACTAGATTACTCTTCAAGCACCCCTTAATAAGATTCCCGTCCTTTGAAAACAGTGTTGTTCTCACCTTTTGAGAATTGGGGCTTGTGTCCTCTCAGATATTTATTTTTCAATCTGAAGCATGTTGTTCCAGGATGGTGAGCAAATGGAAATAGATGTTCCAACATGCAAAAGTGCACCTTGTGATCTTCCTATCAACTTCTTTTCCTTCACTGTACCACGTGGCATCTTTTCTGCCAATTGACTACTGTTCCTACCTTGCTACTTAGAAAATCAGTGGTACTTATTGAATGGTGGTTCCTCCTTCCAGGGGATGCATTCTCCTTGAGTTGCTTTGTCTGCAATTTCGGCTTGGCTTGTGTTTGTTATTTAAGGCATCCTGTTCAGCATGTTGAGTGTATTAGGGTGGAGCTAGACTCCATGACCACTCATGCAAAAAGTGGGCCCTTATGGGAGTGCAAGACTCTTGGCAAAACTTATCACTTTGTCACAATTAAATTCATGTGTTCTTCCCCTGGCCTGAGAGTCAATTTGGTTGTATGGTGACAAAAGAGGATAATTACTTTGAACAATGGGGATTTAATGACTTGGATAGCACTTTGAGATGAAGATGTAACCATTTCAATGCTGGAAATCATTGGAAAGTAACCATCAACTGTTGTTGCACTCATAAACTTGTTGGTTGCGCTGATAAACTTATTGGTTGCACTCACTACGTTACTGGTTGCATTTTATGTTCTACATCTGGAGAACAACATTTCAATTTTCATGTTTTACATGGCTTTTGTATCTGTGTTATTTTGGTTACCATTGCCTGTTCTACAACTGGATGACAGCATTTTACGTTCTACATGGCTTTTTTGTCAGTGTTATTTTGGTTGCCATTGTTTAGGTGTTCAGGTTTTCTTCCCTCTTTGTAAATTAGTGATAGGAGTTGCTTTTTAGTAATAGTAATCAGAGTTGCTTTCTCATATTAGTAATGTAAATGCCTAATAAATTTGCAGTTACAGATTTAGTGGAAGTAATTCATTTTGCTACTCTAAAAGCTTGTGTTGAGAGTAAGAGGGCTATTAATGGGACATGCGACTGTAGCAATAAGAATTGCAGTTATTGTGGACTTGGATATCACAAAGATAACTGAGAATAGAGACGATAAAATACGATAAAGGTGGAGCAATTGATTTTAAGAATGTCTATATGGATAACCTCCAGTCTCCCTATTTGCATTTATCTGTTCATCAACCATTCGTACAACTTAGGATTCATAAGAGGCGATGCATCATCTGCAAGGTACATCGCCCTAAACCAGTCTTATGGCCTGGCAAGAGAATATTGGTTAGGCCCTTGGGGTATTGTCCTTAGCAGAGAACATTGTCCTACTAGCTTAAAATATAAAAAATTTCCATAAACTTTGTCTTCCAGTATTCAGCTGTCAAGTTTGGTCTTTCAGTATAAAAGCTTCTGCATTTTTGATCATCAACAAATAAAATTTAAAAAACAGGGTTCAACAGGGTTTTAATGTTTCTATTCAATTTGTTTTATAATCTTTGACTTACTCCTTGTTATCTGAATTAAGTTTGTTTACTATCAATCTTTGTTCTCTCCATTGGTCTTTGCCAGCTAGAAATTGAGAATAAACTAGCCATCCATATTCTCTCTTACGGCTAATGGCTGCATGCATGGAATTCACTATTACTGTGTTTTTAACCAACATACAATGTGATGACTCATCACATTGTATCTATTTTTCATATCACGTTTGGGCCATTGCTATGTTAACTGGTAAAGATACTTTTATCCATAGTTACCAGACTCAGCTGAGTTAACTTGGCTAGTCTGACTCTGCTGGGATCTAAATATGAGCAGATCAGACAGAGTTGAAGCTTAACTTGGTCAGAACTCAGGGTCTAACTCAGACTCAAAGAAAACTTGAGTTATCTCAGGATCTGACTTGGGCTTGGGCAAGAATCAGGTAAAACTTGACAACTAGAAAATAAAAGTTGTGTCCTAGTTCTTTTCTTTTGCCCAACTTTCCTGAATTAAGTCTTAAGTCTTGCCTGATTTTAAGTCAAACCTTGTTTTTTTGTCCATGCTGAGTTGCACATAATGCTTTATACAAACAGTTTCCTTAATGCTATTTTATAGAGACATATAATTGAGTTCAGGACTATGTTGCCAGGAAACGTGGGTGCGGGGACGGGGACGGGGATGGGGACGGGGACGGCATTTTTGGAAACAGGGTGTGTGGGTTCGTCGGGTAATATAATAATATTAAATTTTTAATAATTAAATTTTATAAATTTTAAATTTATAATTTATAATTAATAATATATGAAATTTGAATTTGTTAATTTTTTCAACTTTAAACAAGAAAACTTTAATGATAATCATTTAAACATGCACATCATTGAACATTCAACATTAACATTGAAATTTCAAAATTTATCAACAAAGAACTGTTCATTGTTTACATATTAACATGAATCATAACCTTTCATACAAGTCTTCTACCACTACTTTACTAAGCCAGATGAGAATCGCTTGGATGGAGCTATGGAATAATCGAACTCATGATTGTACGGGTTTTTCAGCACACGCGGGTCTTGTGAAACGTTTTTATGGAATAATCAATAATGAAATTGAAAATGAAAACAGTAAAACTTGTAAATACCTGCAGCCTGCTATGTTCACTGCCGCTGAAGCTGCCCACTGCCGCCGGAAATGGTAAAGGGGGACGGCTGAAGCCTTAACCAAATGGAAAACACTCAAATGTTAAATGAAATCATTGAAACAGTGATCAGTAATCAGTATCACGGTGTTTGTTCTAACTTCTTTTGGTAGGTCACGGTGCTCTGCTGCCAAGAATAATCGTATCAGTCGTATCAGTCTGCTCTGCTTGTGTAAACTTTAAAGAGTTAAAGTCATAAAGTCTAGACTCTAAAGATTTAGGGTTTTTTTAAGGGTTTTACTTTTGTTATAAATTATTTTTTAAATTTCAATAAAAAAATTTATTTGAAAATTAAACTTATAAATTTTATATAGTTTTTTTTTAATGAAGAACCCGAAGAACCGACGTGAAGAACCCGAAGAACCCGACCTGAAGAACCCGAAGAACCCAAAGAACCCAAGAACCCAAGCACCCGAAGAACCCAAGAACCCAAGAACCCGTCAAAGGAAAAGAACCTGATTTTTTTTTTTGAAGAACCCGGTTCTTCATGGAAGAACCCGGTTCTTCTGGGTTCGTCTGGGAAGAACCCGTACCCGAATCCAGTACTTGGGTGCGGAAACCCGGGACAGGTTCGAGAACCCCACCCCCGGGTGCGGGTACCCGTGCAACACAGGTTCAAGATCAGCTGATGCTTCCTTCACTTTGTTTAATGAGGTTGTTTGTATTTCCAGAATCTCTTTTGTACAGAATCTCTTTTAGGAAGTAGCTATTCCCTGTATATGAAGTTATGCATTATTTCTCAGTTCTCAGTTTTCTGTGTTGTTATGGTCCATGGATAAAAGATGTAGTTAGCATGCTATGCCAAGTTTAGTCATAGAGATTAATAATGAAAATCCAAATACGACATATAGAAGATTAGGTTGACAGTGGATGGTTGATTGGCTCCGAAGATACTATAGTTATATTTTCCTTTCCAGTGATCACTTTGTTGGTGGATTTTTTGGTATTCTTCACTTGTTCATGCTTCAGTCCTGTGTTTCAAGCTTTGGAATATAATTTCCTTCATTCCATTGTTGCTCAAGTTCATCGGCTTTATTGCATCTAAGCTTCACTCACTTACACACAAACATAGGAAATGCATAGGAATTCGTTTCATTCAGAGATAGGACTAGAATAAAGAACAAAGGAAGAAAACATCTTTATTTATCAAAAACTGTGCTGATTATTATTGCTAAGGCTTAATACCATGAAGAATGACTGGTGAATAGGATTACAACAAAAGCATGGAAAGCAAAATTTGTGAATTTTAATTCCATGAGGAATGACTTATGCATAAAACAAAATTTGGTCGTTCTCATTATTTACTACTTACAATCACAGTATTCCCTTTCTCCCCATCTCGATGCTATATTTAATGGAATTTGATATTGTTTTTATGTTGAGCTTGAACAACACCATAGGTTGACTGATTCAAATTTGGAAAACAGTATGAAAGGTATACCCAAAATTATGCTAGCAAATCTAGGTCCAACATCTATAGTGTTCTGGGATATAAAAGCAAACATGAATTCATTCTTTTATTTTTTAAACAAGAACAATTTATGTTTATATTACGAAAGATAGTTTACATACTGGGAAGTCTTGTTTAGAGGCAATAAATACTTAGAGTGACACTTAGCTACATAAACAGCTGCATTGAAACTGACTTACTGAGACAGTCATCTTTATAGTTTGTAATTTCTCAATACTGCTTTACCGTGATTGACAAAACTATTCGCCACTTGTTAATATGTTGAAGTATATCTTTGTCTGTAACTATTTGCCACTTGTTAATATGTCGAAGTATATCTTTGTCTGCCTTAGAGGAATCCCCAACAGGGTATCCTCTAGAGGAGTGTCATTTGGAGTAGAGTAAGACGTGCTTGAATCAAAGCCTTCGCTCCACTATGATGGGAGGTACTTCCTTGAAAGCTGACCATAGATTCCAGCATATTGGGATAAGAAAACATAGTTATTGGATGGAACTTATCTGTTCTTCAATGGCCATTGAGTGTTGGCATAAGGAGCTACATGTGGCTTATAGCTCCCCACAATCCATATCCACTACGGAAAAGGTTAGTTATGAAAGACTGTGGCCAAAGTTAGTCGCCCAAACCAATCAATCAACCAAGCTATCAATCCAAGGAGGAAATCAAAATTTTGCATCAAAAGCCATGCCTTTTCACATAGGTATTCCATAGTTTAAGTGTGAGAAGGGACTGATGTGATTAGACCCAAAGCATACAAACTATGGTTCTTAATGGAGAGTGGAGGTGGATGATAATTGATCATGATGCAAGGAATATTCTAATGATTCCATGTGGTACACTGAAGAGTTGAGCCTTGGTAGATTGAGGAGTTAATTACCTTAGTAATCCATTAGTTGATTAAGATCCCTCTAAATGTGATACCATTCAATTGGGCATGCTAAATCATAAGCTTGAGATTGTACTTGAATAATGATAAAAGTGAGTTTGATTTCTTGTACATTTGTGCCTTTGATAATATAACTAATTCTGAGTTGGGAATCTCCAAATACTAGAAGCCACTCTGGGTGAAGAACTTGAGCTAGAGAAATGCCTTTTAAGAGTGCATAATTTTCCATCCTATTTTGGTTCGTAATTCAAGTTTCCAAGCAAAAAATTCTTCAATTGTTCCAATTTTGTCGATCTTTTGAATCGAATAAAGAGTCCATCTTTGGGAAATCAAGGAAAAGTAGATCTTCTTTTAAATTTGTAACATCAAGATTATTGAATAAGAAATATGGATAATAATCTATGTTTACCTGCAAATCTAAATATTAGAAATTTTAAAACATGGTCTGCGCGCACACACACATATATATATATAAACATATTAGATATTAAATATGTAAATATATGTTTTAAATATAAATATATAAAGCAGATATCAAATCCAAACTAGTTATAGAGTCTTCCTAAATGGAAACCATGTGTAGAAGGTTGGTCCATAGTCTTACTATTTGGTTCATGAAAGTTCAAATAAAAGCTAACCATGCTTAATACTAATAACAAAAGAGACTTCATAAGCCATAATATACATGTAAACAAAACAATATAAAACATGTAGATTAATTAAGGACTATGACAAAACTAGGCATACTAGTAATGGATGTAAGTCGTAAAAGGTGCATGTAGTCATCCAATTGGTGTAGGCCTTTCTGAGGGTGGTTGTCCTTAATCTCTAGCAAATCCACATATATGCGTTGCAGTGGACTATCCATAATCTAACAGAACAGGTGAAACTCCCCCATGCAAAGGAGGAGCTCATCCCTACTCTCGTTACAATCAAATAACACCTTGCCCAGTAGGCGGTTGAGGTCTCAATACAAGCCTATTGTGTGGAGGTATTGATTTCTCTTACGGGGCACCTAGGTCGGTGACCTAATCCTCCACCCCTAACAAAACATCGAATCCAAAGGCTCTGTGTGCTTGTTTATCGATTTTCTTAGTGAATGTAAAAAATTTCATGTTGCATGACCACCAAGATGTCCTCTCGAAATCGCTCCGTCAATGCTTGGACATAGGCTTAGTATTCTGTATTACCTTGCATGTTGCGATTGCCTACTCCATGATCAAGCTCGTTTTCTTGGCATTGTGGGGAGAGTCTTCTTGGCATTGTGGGGAGAGTCGAGACCAAGCATGAGTGAATGGAATAACTCCATGTGAGAAAGACACAAGAATCTAGAAGTTTAGGAATGAAGTAAGGGTTGTCAAGATTCTCGGAAAGGAATAAGCACATAGAGAAGTTACAACGAGAAATGGCAGCGGAGTAGAAGGTGAAAAAAGGGGTATTAGAACAAGAGGGTGGACAAAAGGGTGAATGAGGCGAACATAGATGAAACATGATATAATTGCATATGGAAAACCTGTCAGATGTATGGTTGCAAGGAGTGAGGTTTTGAGGAGTATCAACGATGAGGAAGTTCATAGGGACTAGACCATGGGGCTTGGTCCTTCAACTTGCAATGCTACCATAATAGAGACATTGGTTTAGTTTCCCTTATTGGCCTGACACCATTTTTTCATGGATTTATGGCTCTGATATGAAAATGGTGACATTGTTGGATTCATTCTGCCAGTGGAGCGCATCAATGTTAACTTTGCAAAGTAAAATCACCTGGCCGGGAGAATGTCTGTTTGTGACTCTATGCATGGCAATTGCAATGTCACCCTCTCTTATAGGTGGGTGATGCGTTCATATTTGTTGTTAGTTGGTTTCCCCCTCCCCCATGCTTAGTGAGTGATTAAATCTGTGCTAGGTAATCAAGTGATGACTCATGTATTGAATGTATGCGTTTTTATGTTCACTTTACATTAGAACACCCCATTCAAATATAAATATACAAACATTAAATAAATATA
>APFE031208769.1:121479-150006 GCA_000404065.3 Pinus taeda
GATGTGGAGGATTGATATGAGACACTTTGGAGTGATGGAGTTACGATGATGATGATGCCTTGGTGGCAACACTTGGGCATGGGTTGAGCCGAGACTCAACTACTTTGGACAACATGTTGCAGATGAAATGAGGGCTACTTCATGGACCTGAGCATGGCTTAATTGTATGGAGATGGATTCTTGATCGAGTTGATGATGTGACAGGATGTTCTGAGAAACGACTAATGATGGCATGAGGATGTGCATTCTCATGGTTTGAGCGTGACAGTTGGACTGGCCATCCGACTAGTTCAGACATGGGGGTTAACAGTGTGCAGAGATATGTTAGCATTGTGTTGGAGTATCATGGCAGCAGTTCACATGGGGACGACACATGATGAGGTCGACACGATATGTTGCAGTGGGCATGTAACTTGAGATGGAGGGGCCAACCTTCCACGATGGAGAGCAGCATGTGGAGATTGTGGCATGGTGGTTGATGATCATGGATTGAGATGATTTCCGATGTATGACATACTGATGGGTGTATACCTTGGTATGGTGATCTTGGTGACAGATGGTTGCCGGGGTGAGATATTGTCGAGGACGACAATGACTTCCAATGGGGGAGGATGTCAGGACCTGCGGTTCATGCGACGGGTAGGGCGACTCCACTATGCAAAGTGCGTGCAAAACATGAAACGAAATGAACCTTGGGCGAGTTTATAAGGTGTTGGGCGAGTTGAGGGGGCGGTCCCATGAGTTGGGCAGGGCGACCATCCTCCGGGCGAGACAACACATTATGAATGAGTCGGCCGGGCGTTTGGTGTGGGTCGGCAGGGTGACACAACCTGCCACCCGACCGTATATATTGGAGGGCGTTTGGAGGCAAACGACCATCGATCATTCGATCAACAAGTTCGAACAAAGAGTTCTGAAGTGCGTGGATGAGCCCGCATAACGGGCGGAACTCGGGCGAGAACTCGTTCAGAAAAGTCGTTTGGACAGTCATTCGGGAAACTCGTTCGGACAATTGTTCAGGAAAGTCGTTCAGGAAACTCGTTCGGACAGTCGTTCAAAAACCTCGTTAAGACAGTTGTTCAGAAAAGTCATTCAGGCAGGTCGTTCAGACAGTCGTTCGGGCAGGTTGTTCAGGCAGGTCGTTCGGACAGTCGTTCGGGCAGGTTGTTCGGACAGTCGTTCGGGCAGGTCGTTCAGACAGGTCGTTCAGACAGTCGTTCAGGCAGGTCTTTCGGGCAGGTCGTTCGGACAGTCGGTCGGGTAGGTCGTTCGGGAGGTCGTTCAGGCAGGTCGTTCGGGAGGTCGTGCGGGCGACTCGGGTGAGGTCGTGTGGTGACCCGTGTGAGGTCGTTCGGGTGACCTAGGCGAGGTCGTGTGGCGACCCGGGTGAGGTCGTTCGGGCAAACCGGGTGAAGTCGTGCGGAGACCCGGGTGAAGTTGTGTGGCGACTTTGGCGAAGTTGAACGGGTGGACGTGCGGACGGGCGGCCGGGTGAGGGCGCGCCGTGCACGACGAAACGGTGAAGTGTTGAGATTGTGAACGGAGGTGTGTCTCGGTTGGAGGCGCCCGTGTGTGGCGACTTGGAGGCGTGCCCGAGTTGGTTAAACGACACGATCGTGCGACGAGGTGAACGAAGGGTTGGTGAGTCGTGCGGTGACCGTGCGGAGGTGCCGACGAGCTGGGCAACCGAGTTTGTCAAAGTTGTGAAAAATTGGCTAAGTGTAAATTTGGGGTTTCCCAAGATTTAACTTGTGCATTGTAAAAATTGAAGATGATATAATATATTGTTGGGCAGACTCATATTGTAGGGAGTTGCCCCTCCCTTTATACTGTTGCATTTCTCTTATATAATGCTGTGGATAATGAATGTGTATGGGTGTTCATTGGTATACATAGGGGCTTGCGTAGAGGGTCCAACAGGACGCGTTTCCTGAAGCGGAGTTGTGTCGGGGTTCCTTGTGGAAGAAGGGAAATTCCCTTAGATAATTTTAGCCAGTTTTTCTTGCTGTGGATCGCTAATTTTCAACATCCATATTATACTCAGAATTTAACTGTTGCTTTATAATATAAAATCCTCAGTTGTTGCACCGGTTTTCCCAAGTTGGGTTTTTCTCGGGACATTTTTCCAAAAATAATTGTGTAAATTTTTATGTGTGTGTGCTAGCATGTTTCTCAATTTCCAACGCTATTATTTTCCGCAATTTAATTTGTGAAGGTTGCAATGTATTTACTTCGATATTGTTCCGTAGCAGATAAATTGTTAATTAATTAACAATTAGGAGAAATGATATCACTTGTTGCAATATGGTTCCAGTGTGTAATTTTCACAATTAGTTATGTTTCCCTAGTTTTGGTTTGGTCATGTAGGAGCGGGATGCTGGCCGAATTTGTTGGAAGTTCTGGGCAGATTTCCTGAGTTGCAGGCCACATAAGTTCTGGTTTTAAGAAGAGGGTTGAGACCCCTCTAAGCATTGTATTGAAGGGTTGTAAAGTCCTAGTTTCTTGCAGGAAAGAGGGTCGCATACTCTAGTGGACTAGCGCAGGAGATGAGGGTCTGTATGAGGGAAATAACGCAATTTTTTAGGACTGTTTTGGGGGCCAAAAGTAGGGCACTCCTGTAGTTGTTTAAGAACCCTAAAGGGGAGGTCAAATCCTTAGAAAAGAGTGCCCAAATTTGAGTTCTTTCAGGACACAAGAATACCTCATAAAGAGGTAAGGGATTGTCTTTCTAAGTTGGTCATTTTTCCCCGAAATCGAGTTGAGATTTGTTTGAATCAAAAGTTTGTGTTGTTTAGTCTACATAATCAAAGTGCTCGAGGTATCTTCAGGGCATTGAATTGGTATGCATTCAAAAAATCATTTGAAACTATAAAAAATCACAACCTTGCTCAAAATTGTATCGCTTGATTCCAACCAAAATAGAGAAAACTTGGGATTTAAACGACGACATTTTTTCAATGTTAACCACATTGAGATGATTGATAGCGCTTTGAACCTCAATCTAAGATACTCTCCTCGCTCAAGAATGATGTTTTTGCTGGAGAATGACAAGGATCACAATCCAAGATGCTATCCCTTTCAACATGACTTGAGAATGAAAAATTTGCAATGCAAGATGTTCTTCCTTTAAACATCAATCCAATATGCTTTGTCGACACCTATCATTGTTTAGAATCCTTTCAGATTGTGCACTCCCTCGTGTGGCAATCCGTGACATAAAACTAGTAGTTTCTCTTCAAATTGACTCGTCCAAATTAACCATACAATATAGAATTGTTTCTTTCAAAATAGCCATACAATATAAGGTGATATGAAATAAATTGCTTTCTTTTTAGCTTTTTTCTCGAAAAAAGAAAACGAAAAAATCAAATTACAATTCATTATAAATATCAAACCATAAAATATCTTTACATTACGAGATCAACATCAAATCGCTCCATCAACGATAGCATAAAATTAGATTGTTATTATTGATATACAAATATCTTTATTTAAATCTCATTAAGCAACTTTAAAAGATGGCATGTTCTCTATTTTGATTCCAACCAAAATAGAGAAAACTTGGGATTTAAACGACGACATTTTTTCAATGTTAACCACATTGAGATGATTGATAGCGCTTTGAACCTCAATCTAAGATACTCTCCTCGCTCAAGAATGATGTTTTTGCTGGAGAATGACAAGGATCACAATCCAAGATGCTATCCCTTTCAACATGACTTGAGAATGAAAAATTTGCAATGCAAGATGTTCTTCCTTTAAACATCAATCCAATATGCTTTGTCGACACCTATCATTGTTGAGAATCCTTTCAGATTGTGCACTCTCTCGTGTGGCAATCCGTGACATAAAACTAGTAGTTTCTCTTCAAATTGACTCGTCCAAATTAACCATATATTATAGAATTGTTTCTTTCAAAATAGCCATACAATATAAGGTGATATGAAATAAATTGCTTTCCTTTTAGCTTTTTCCCAAAAAAAGAAAACGAAAGGATCAAACTACAATTCATTATAAATATCAAACCATAAAATATCTTTCTATTACGAGATCAATATCAAGCTGCTCCATCAACGATAGCATAAAATTAGATTATGATTATTGATATAAAAATATCTTTATTTAAATCTCATTAAACAACCTTTAAAAGATGGCATGTTCTTGATATATAGTATTTTTGTTATAAAATCACAAAACTTAAATAGATAAATAAAGTGAGATTAATACAAACACAATAATAATGACTAAACAGTTACCCACCGAAAGTGTTAACACATACAATCTAAGCTCCCATCCAACATAGTGTAAAGTATAGACTAAAGAGTATAAACTAAGTTTGAGCGTATGAAAGTATATGTGTGAAATAATGTCATATAATTTCTTACCTTTGAACTTTAAACATTGTGATATAGATAATTGGAAAGAGACTAACATTGTGCTTTTTTCCAGAGCTGGCAGCAAGCTTTTTTGTAGAGGTGGCGGTCAAAGAAAAGCATGACCGTTGAATCCAACCATTATTTATTTGCAACCCTGGTCGGAATCGCTCTCTCCTCCTCCCATGGCTGCCTGCGCTGTATGGGTCGTCCTGTGTGTATTGAGTCTTGGAGCTCCATGTCATGTCATGTTTTGTTTGTATGAGTTTTGTCTGGTTTGGTCTGTCTGAGTTTTGTCTGGTCTGGTTTTGTGTATGTGTGTTGTGCTGTGCGGTACTGGGAGGTGGAGATCAATTCATTTTTGTTATTAAATCAGCAGGCGGGCGCTAAAGGAGGATTGAATCCCATCCCAAGTATGTATATGAGAAGATATCCACCAACATCCATCAGGCTTCTCAATACCATACCAGGTATGCAAATATATGTACATGTAATAGTTTCGTGTTTTGAACCTTGTTACAAATTTTAGATTGGCTACCTACCTTACCAGATATTCAATGCAATTGACATGCTCTGTTGTTGTTCAAGTATTATTGAATTGAATTGGCAGGTTAAACTTAAATATGAATTGGTATTGGTACATCCAAAGGCGCGCGCAAGGATTGAATGAGGTAAATTGGGTGAATTTCTTTGCATCTCTCTCTGCTTTTATGGTTATATATTCAAATTAAATGAGTGAGATGAGCAGGAACAAATTTGATTTGAGATTGGCCATTTTGGTTGCAGCGCTGTGTGGTGGCTCCCAACGTCCCTGAAATGCATAAATCGCAGTTCCAATGGCAAGGCCCGTTATTGTTCTTAACGCAAAATGCTTGCTCTGCTTTGCTCAATTCAATTCAATTCAATTCCTGCCTCTTCTTAACACAGTGCCTGCTCTGCTTTGCTCTAACCAATTCCTGCCTCTTGTCAGGGACGGAACCAACCATAAGCTCAGCCTCCGCCCGCTGCTGTGTGGCTGAAAATTGAAGCGCTGAGATTTTGTGTGACCCACCCACATGCGCTTGGAAATGTGAGTGTGGTGGGAAAGAGTTTGAGTTGTAGCCCACGAAATGAAAGCTAGCGGAATTGGGCAGATGGGTGAGGTTGGGCCAAGTGGAATTGGAATTGGGCAGATGGGCGAGGTTGGGCCCAGTGGAATTGGAATTGGGCAGATGGGCAAGGTTGGGCCTAGCGGAATTGGAATTGGATTTGATAGGTGAAGTGCAGATGGTCGAGGTTGGGAGTGTTATGAAGGGATATCTCAGGGACGAGCAAAGCAATTGAAGATCCTGACCTGGCAATGACGCACACGGAGAAGATGAAAGATCATCCACACCTGGGACACCACGGACCGCTAGTGTGTTGCCGAAATTAGCTTACATCCGCGACTCAATGCGACGCAGGATGAACGTGACAGAAGACAGACGGGAATAAGCTTCCCTTTGGATTTGAGGTCCATTTCGATTTAGCATAGCATAGGAATGGCGGGATATCTCAAGAGCGATCCTGGCAGTGGTTGCCCTACCTGTACAAGTGTGTGGCCCTTGTTTGGTTGCTACCACCTTTGCCAATGCGTGGCCCTTGTTTGGTTGCTGCCTACCTGTTCCAGTGTGTGGCCCTTGTTTGGTTGCCTTACCTGTACTGGTCCCTGTGGGACCCAGTGCGTGCGTGGAACAAATTCGGTACTAAAGCTCCAAGGGATTTTCTGTAAATATTAATCCCCGGAATCACAAATCAAATCCAAGGGATCAGATTCTGGATTTTCTGTGAATATTGATCCCTGGAATGACAAATCAGTAAGTAATTTGATTTCATTGGTGTGGGTTTCTAAAATTTGGATAACTCACTGAATTTTATCTGTTCCGCTCCAGTAAATAAAAGTAATTTGATTTCATTAGGGTGTGGAATTCATTTTCAAACAGGAATGGACGAAGGGAGCAAAGAACTGGTGGGCTTCTGGATACTCAGGTGCTCAACCATTTTATTGATGCGCTTCAACATACACAGGTGCTCACTTTTTTCTTTTTCCATTATAGTTATGTTCAAAAAGATTTCACAAGATAAATCATAAATATTAAATCCTAACAGTTGAAGAAAAAACTGTCAAACAGAAAGTAGTTGAAGATAAAAACTGTGAAACAGAAAGTAGCCCTGTAAAGTAAGAATATAGTTGAAGATAAAAACTGTGAAATAAAAAGTAGCCCTGTAAAGTAAGAATAGATATAGAGAAGATAGGAGTCTAAAATAATGTTCCTAATGATTTTTCAGAGCTTACATTAGGTACCTTACATTAGGAATTAAGAGGACGATACTACCAACTTTTACAATATAAGTAGTAAAATTTCTCCGAGTCATGTTGAATTATGAAGATAATTTCAGTCATCAAATTATGTTACTCTCTTTCTTAAATGATGAATCAATTTATGTATTTTTTGTTACACTATATAGAAAGCATGGATTGTCACTGAGGTTTAAACTATATTATTTTTGCAGAGAATCACTGGAATATATGTACATGGCCATGACATGTGAAGCATTCACATGTCCATCATGTTCATGACAGAAAAGATGGAATGATTATGACATTAATCACTTTCAAAAGAAATTAACATGTATTTATTCATTGTGTAATTACTCTAGAAACTCTCTTAATAAAAAAATATATATTTTTTTGTTTGAAGGGGCTAAAAAGCCCCTTCTCCATGCCCTTAAGAATGAACCATGGTCATTCTTAAGGGTCTGTGCGTCCTCTCTCTTTTTCCACTACCTAGTGCTTTCTTTTTCCTTTTCTTTTACATTTAAAAGTAGTTAGCATAATGATAAATTGATTTTAAGTAAATTTAGCACCATGATAAATTGTTTAATTTAATGTTATTTTAATGTAATGTTTCATGATTGCTGACGTTTTGTGTTTTGCTTATGATTGTCTATCGTAATGTTTGCCGACTGTCTATCATAATGTTTGTTGTTTGAGTTTTAATGTTTGTATTTACAATGAATATGTATGGCATGTTGATATGTATTGTTTGTTGGTTGTCTATCATAATGTTTGTTGTTTGAGTTTTAATGTTTGTATTTACAATGAATATGTATGGCATGTTGATATGTATTGTTTGTTGGTTGTCTATCATAATGTTTGTTGTTTGAGTTTTAATGTTTGTATTTACAATGAATATGTATGGGATGTTGATATGTATTGTTTGCTGGTTGTCTATCATAATGTTTGTTGTTTGAGTTTTAATGTTTGTATTTACAATGAATATGTATGGCATGTTGATATGTATTGTTTGCTGGTTATCTATCATAATGTTTGCAATGAATATGTATGGCATGTTGATATGTGTTGTTTGTTGGTTGTCTATCATAATGTTTGTTGTTTGAGTTTTAATGTTTGTATTTACAATGAATATGTATGGCATGTTGATATGTATTGTTCACTGGTTATCTATCATAATTTTTGTTGTTTGAGTTTTAATGTTTGTATTTACAATGAATATGTATGGCATGTTGATATGTATTGTTTGCTGATTGTCTATCATAATGTTTGTTGTTTGAGTTGTAATGTTTGTATTTACAATGAATATCTATGGCATGTTGATATCTATTGTTTGTTGATTGTTTATCATAATGTTTGTTGTTTGAGTTGTAATGTTTGCATTTACAATGGATATGTATGGCATGTTGATATGTATTGTTTGTTGATTGTCTATCATAATGTTTGTTGTTTGAGTTTTAATGTTTGAATTTACAATGGATATGTATGGCATGTTGATATGTATTGTTTACTGATTGTGTATCATGATGTTTGTTGTTTGAGTTTTAATGTTTGCATTTACAATGAATATGTATGGCATGTTGATATGTATTGTTTGCTGATCAGAATGTTTGTTGTTTGAGTTTTACTGTTTGTATTTACAATGAATATCTATGGCACCCTGATCGTACTGTTTGCTGATTGTCTATCACAATGTTTGTTGTTTGAGTTTCACTGTTTGTATTTACAATGAATATCTATGTCACTCTGATATGTATTGTTTGCTGATTGTCTTTCATAATGATTCTTGTTTGAGTTTTAATGTTTGTATTTACAATGAATATGTGTGGCATGTTGATATGTATTTTTAAATGTGTGTGTGTGTTTGTGTCCTTTCGAAATGACTATTTACAACATGTGTTTCTGTGATGATTAAAATTTGATGGGTGATATTTGTATGTTTTTGTATTTGCAATATTATTTGTGTATGGTGATCAAAATTTGATGCGTATTCATGATTGTAAAAATTCTTCTAGTTTTAGTTTCATTTCCATGGTCGTGTATTTACAATGATTGTGTATGGCATTTGGATATGTACTTTGGAATGCGTGTGAGATTTTCGTTGCCAATGCTTAATATTTTCATGTGCTTGTTTCTTATGCATTTGCAATATTTTCAAGGTGTAATTGATATGTGATGTTTATCTGTTTGTGTATGCTTGTATTTTGTTGTGTATTCTGATTGTACAAATGTTTGTGGTTTTAGTTTCATTTGTATGGTTGTGTATTTACAATGATTGTGTACGACATTTGGATATGTACTTTAGAATAAATGTGTGAAATTTCATTTGGCAAAGCGTAGTATCTCCATGTGCTTGTATCTTATGCATTTACAACATTTTTAGGGTGCAATTGATATGTGATGTTTCTATGTTTGTGTATGCTTGTCTTTTGATGTGTATTCATGATTGTAGCAATGTTTGTGGTTTTAGTTGCGTTTGTATGGTTGTGTATTTACAATGATTGTGTATGACATTTGGATATGTACTTTAAAATGAATGTGCGTGAAATTTCATTTGACAATGTGTAGTATCTGCATGTGCTTGTATCTTATGCATTTACAATATTTTTAGGGTGCAATTGATATGTGATGTTTCTATGTTTGTGTATGCTTGTCTTTTGATGTGTATTCTTGATTGTAGCAATGTTTTGTGGTTTTAGTGTCATTTGTATGGTTATGTATTTCCAATAATTGTGCATGACATCTGGATATGTACTTCAGAATGAATGTGTGTGAAATTTCATTTGGCAATGTGTAGCGTCTCCACGTACAAGTACAATTACAAAAATTGGAGACGCTACACATTGCCAAATGAAATTTCACATACATTCATTCTGAAGTACATATCCAGATGTCATGCACAATTATTAGAAATTCACAACCATACAAATGCAACTAAAACCACAAACATTGCTACAATCATGAATACACATCAAAAGACAAGCATACACAAGCATACACAAACATAGAAACATCACATATCAATTGCACCCTAAAAATATTGTAAATGCATAGGATACAAGCACATGCAGATACTACACATTGCCAAATGAAATTTCAGGCACATTCATTTTAAAGTACATATCCAAATGTCATACACAATCATTGTAAATACACAACCATACAAACGCAACTAAAACCACAAACATTGCTACAATCATGAATACACATCAAAAGACGAGCATACACAAACATAGAAACATCACATATCAATTGCACCCTAAAAATGTTGTAAATGCATAAGATACAAGCACATGGAGATACTACGCTTTGCCAAATGAAATTTCACACATTTATTCTAAAGTACATATCCAAATGTCGTATACAATCATTGTAAATACACAACCATACAAATGAAACTAAAACCACAAACATTTGTACAATCAGAATACACAAGAAAATACAAGCATACACAAACAGATAAATCACATATCAATTACACCTTGAAAATATTGCAAATGCATAGGAAACAAGCACATGAAGATATTAAGCATTGACAAAGAAAATCTCACACGCATTCGAAAGTACATATCCAAATGCCATACACAATCATTGTAAATACACGACCATGGAAATGAAACTAAAACTAGAAGAATTGTTACAATCATGAATACGCATCAAATTTTGATCACCATACACAAATAATATTGCAAATACAAAAACATACAAATATCACCCATCAAATTTTAATCATCACAGAAACACATGTTGTAAATAGTCATTTCGAAAGGACACAAACACACACACACACATTTAAAAATACATATCAACATGTCACACATATTCATTTTAAATACAAACATCAAAACTCAAACAAGAATCATTATGAAAGACAATCGGCAAACAATACATATCAGCGTGACATAGATATTCATTGTAAATACAAACAGTGAAACTCAAACAACAAACATTGTGATAGACAATCAGCAAACAGTACAATCAGCGTGCCATAGATATTCATTGTAAATACAAACAGTAAAACTCAAACAACAAACATTCTGATCAGCAAACAATACATATCAACATGCCATACATATTCATTGTAAATGCAAACATTAAAACTCAAACAACAAACATCATGATAGACAATCAGTAAACAATACATATCAACATGCCATACATATCCATTGTAAATTCAAACATTAAAACTCAAACAACAAACATTATGATAGACAATCAACAAACAATACATATCAACATGCCATACATATCCATTGTAAATGCAAACATTACAACTCAAACAACAAACATTATGATAAACAATCAACAAACAATAGATATCAACATGCCATAGATATTCATTGTAAATACAAACATTACAACTCAAACAACAAACATTATGATAGACAATCAGCAAACAATACATATCAACATGCCATACATATTCATTGTAAATACAAACATTAAAACTCAAACAACAAACATTATGATAGATAACCAGCGAACAATACATATCAACATGCCATACATATTCATTGTAAATACAAACATTAAAACTCAAACAACAAACATTATGATAGACAACTAACAAACAATACATATCAACATGCCATACATATTCATTGCAAACATTATGATAGATAACCAGCAAACAATACATATCAACATGCCATACATATTCATTGTAAATACAAACATTAAAACGCAAACAACAAACATTATGATAGACAACCAGCAAACAATACATATCAACATCCCATACATATTCATTGTAAATACAAACATTAAAACTCAAACAACAAACATTATGATAGACAACCAACAAACAATACATATCAACATGCCATACATATTCATTGTAAATACAAACATTAAAACTCAAACAACAAACATTATGATAGACAATCAATCGGCAAACATTACGATAGAAAATCATAAGCAAAACACAAAATGTCAGCAATCATGAAACATTACATTAAAATAACATTAAATTAAACAATTTATCATGGTGGTAAATTAACTTAAAATCAATTTATCATAATGCTAACTACTAAGAAGTGGAAAAAGCAAACACTAAGAAGTGGAAAAAGAGAGAGGATGCACAAACCCTTAAGAATGACCATGGTTCATTCTTAAGGGCATGGAGAAGGGGCCTTTTAGCCCCTTCAAACAAAAAAAATATATTTTTTTTATTATGAGAGTTTCTAGAGTAATTACACAATGAATAAATACATGTTAATTTCGTTTGAAAGTGATTAATGTCATAATCATTCCATCTTTTCTGTCATGAACATGATGGACATGTGAATGCTTCACATGCCATGGCCATGTACATATATTCCAGTGATTCTCTGCAAAAATAATATAGTTTAAAACTCAGTGACAATCCATGCTTTCTATATAGTGTAACAAAAATTACATAAATTGATTCATCATTTAAGAAAGAGAGTAACATAATTTGATGACTGAAATTATCTTCATAATTCAACATGACTAGGAGAAATTTTACTGCTTATACTGCAAAAGTTGGTAGTATCGTCCTCTTAATTCCTAATGTAAGGTACCTAATGTAAGCTCTGAAGAATCATTAGGAACATTATTTTAGACTCCTATCTTCTCTATTTCTATTCTTACTTTATAGGGCTACTTTTTATTTCACAGTTTTTATCTTCAACTATATTCTTACTTTACAGGGCTACTTTCTATTTCACAGTTTTTATCTTCAACTGCTTTCTGTTTGACAGTTTTTTCTTCAACTGTTAGGGTTTAATATTTATGATTTAGCTTGTGAAATTTTTTGAACATAACTATAATGGAAAAGGAAAAAAGTGAGCACCTGTGTATGTTGAAGCGCATTAATAAAATGGTTGAGCACCTGAGTATCCGGAAGCCCACCAGTTCTTTGCTCCCTGCGTCCATTCTTGTTTGAAAATGAATTCCACACCCCAATGAAATCAAATTACTTTTATTTACTGGAGCGAAACAGATAAAATTCAGCGAGCTATCCAAATTTAAGAAACCCACACCAATGAAATCAAATTACTTACTGATTTGTCATTCCACGGATCAATATTCACAGAAAATCCAAAATCTGATCCCTTGGATTTGATTTGTGATTCCGAGGATTAATATTGACAGAAAATCCCTTGGAGCTTTAGTACCGAATTTGTTCCACGCACGCACTGGGTCCCACAGGGACCGGTACAGGTAAGGCAACCAAACAAGGGCCACGCACTGGAACAGGTAGGCAACAACCAAACAAGGGCCACGCATTGGCAAAGGTGGCAGCAACCAAACAAGGGCCACACACTTGTACAGGTAGGGCAACCACTGCCAGGATCGCTCTTGAGATATCCTGCCATTCCTATGCTATGCTAAATCGAAATGGACCTCAAATCCAAAGGGAAGCTTATTCCCGTCTGTCTTCTGTCACGTTCATCCTGCGTCGCATTGAGTCGCGGATGTAAGCTAATTTTGACAACACACTAGCGGTCCGTGGTGTCCCAGGTGTGGATGATCTTTCATGTTCTCCGTGTGCGTCATTGCCAGGTCAGGATCTTCAATTGCTTTGCTCGTCCCTGAGATATCCCTTCATAACACTCCCAACCTCGACCATCTGCACTTCACCTATCAAATCCAATTCCAATTCCGCTAGGCCCAACCTTGCCCATCTGCCCAATTCCAATTCCACTGGGCCCAACCTCGCCCATCTGCCCAATTCCAATTCCACTTGGCCCAACCTCACCCATCTGCCCAATTCCGCTAGCTTTCATTTCGTGGGCTGCAACTGAAACTCTTTCCCACCACACTCACATTTCCAAGCGCACGTGGGTGGGTAACACAAAATCTCAACGCTTCAATTTTCAGCCACACAGCAGCGGGCGGAGGCTGAGCTTATGGTTGGTTCCGTCCCTGACGAGAGGCAGGAATTGGTTAGAGCAGAGCAGAGCAGAGCAGGCACTGTGTTAAGAAGAGGCAGGAATTGAATTGAATTGAATTGAGCAAAGCAGAGCAGGCATTTTGCGTTAAGAACAATAACGGCCCTTGCCATTGGAATTGCGATTTATGCATTTCAGGGACGTTGGGAGCCACCACACAGCGCTGCAACCAAAATGGCCGATCTCAAATCAAATTTGTTCCTGCTCATCCCACTCATTTAATTTGAATATATAACGATAAAAGCAGAGAGAGATGCAAAGAAATTCACCCAATTTACCTGGGATTCAATCCTTGCGCACGCCTTTGGATGTACCAATACCAATTCATATTTAAGTTTAACCTGCCAATTCAATTCAATAATACTTGAACAACAACAGAGCATGTCAATTGCATTGAATATCTGGTAAGGTAGGTAGCCAATCTAAAATCTGCAACAAGGTTCAAAACACGAAACTATTACATGTACATATATTTGCATACCTGGTATGGTATTGAGAAGCCTGATGGATGTTGGTGGATATCTTCTCATATACATACTTGGGATGGGATTCAATCCTCCTTTAGCGCCCGCCTGCTGATTTAATAACAAAAATGAATTGATCTCCACGTCCCAGTACCGCACAACACAACACACATACACAAAGCCAGACCAAACAAAACTCAGACAGACCAAACCAGACAAAACTCATACAAACAAAACATGACATGACATGGAGCTCCAAGACTCAATACACACAGGATGACCCATACAGCGTAGGCAGCCATGGGAGGAGGAGAGAGCGATTCCAACCAGGGTTGCAAATAAATAATGGTTGTATTCAACGGTCATGCTTTTCTTTGACCGCCACCTCTGCAAAAAAACTTGTTGCCAGCTCTGCAAAAAAGCACAATGTCAGTCTCTTTCCAATTATCTATATCACAATGTTTAAAGTTCAAAGGTAAGTAATTATATGACATTATTTCATATCACCTTATATTGTATGGCTATTTTGAAAGAAACAATTCTATATTGTATGGTTAATTTGGACGAGTCAATTTGAAGAGAAACTACTAGTTTTATGTCACGGATTGCCACACGAGGGAGTGCACAATCTGAAAGGATTCTCAACAATGATGGGTGTCGACAAAGCATATCGGATTGATGTTTAAAGGAAGAACATCTTGCATTGCAAATTTTTCATTCTCAAGTCATGTTGAAAGGGATAGCATCTTGGATTGTGATCCTTGTCATTCTCCAGCAAAAACATCATTCTTGAGCGAGGAGAGTATCTTAGATTGAGGTTCAAAGCACTATCAATCATCTTAATGTGGTTAACATTGAAAAAATGTCGTTGTTTAAATCCCAAGTTTTCTCTATTTTGGTTGGAATCAAGCGATACAATTTTGAGCAAGGTTGTGATTTTTTATAGTTTCAAATGATTTTTTGAATGCATACCAATTCAATGCCCTGAAGATACCTCGAGCACTTTGATTATGTAGACTAAACAACACAAACTTTTGATTCAAACAAATCTCAACTCGATTTCGGGGAATAATGACCAACTTGGAAAGACAATCCCTTACCTCTTTATGAGGTATTCTTGTCTCCTGAAAGAACTCAAATTTGGGCACTCTTTTCTAAGGATTTGACCTCCCCTTTAGGGTTCTTAAACAACTACAGGAGTGCCCTACTTTTGGCCCCCAAAACAGTCTTAAAAAATTGCGTTATTTCCCTCATACAGACCCTCATCTCCTGCGCTAGTCCACTAGAGTATGCGACCCTCTTTCTTGCAAGAAACTAGGACTTTACAACCCTTCAATACAATGCTTAGAGGGGTCTCAACCCTCTTCTTAAAACCAGAACTTATGTGGCCTGCAACACATAGGAGATCTGCCCAGAACTTCCAACAAATTCGGCCAGCATCCTGCTCCTACATGACCAAACCAAAACTAGGGAAACATAACTAATTGTGAAAATTCCACACTGGAACCATATTGCAACAAGTGATATTATTTCTCCTAATTGTTAATTAATTAACAATTTATCTGCTACGGAAAAATATCGAAGTAAATACATTGCAACCTTCACAAATTAAATTGCGGAAAATAATAGCGTTGGAAATTGAGAAACATGCTAGCACACACACATAAAGATTTACACAATTATTTTTGGACAAATGTCCTGAGAAAAACCCAACTTGGGAAAACCGGTGCAACAACTGAGGGTTTTATATTATAAAGCACCAGTTAAATTCTGAGTATAATATGGATGTTGAAAATTAGCAATCCACAACAAGAAAAACTGGCTAAAATTATCTAAGGGAATTTTCCTTCTTCCACAAGGAACCCCGACACAACTCCGCTTCAGGAAACGCGTCCTGTTGGACCCTCTACGCAAGCCCCTGTGTAGTGCTTGCATAGACCCTTTGATGTCTAGCCTGAAACTGCCTCTGATCAAGTCGTTCTGCTTGTCTTTGTCGAGGAAAATGATTCTCTGACCTTCTAGAAGACTTTCCAGGCCTCTGGAAGTTGAATCGATTTTTCCCAAAGCTAAATCGATTTGGCCTCTGAAGTTGACTACGCAGTCGTTTGCCTTGCCTCACTGGGAATAACTCGACCTCTTGTTATTGCCTCTTTGGATCTAGAAGACATCCTCCATATCACTATCCCTACCTCTCTCTATCTCTCCTTCCTTTTGAAGCTCAAAATTTTCTAGCAAATGCAGACTCTCTGGAAAAATCGAACTCTCCAAGAAATCGATCTCCACAAGTGTCTCAAGTGATCTCTCCATCACCACATCAACCTCCTCTTATAATCCTCTGTTGGATCACCAACGACCAAAATTAAAACATAATAGATGACTAGGATCATCTCTGGATCGATTCGTGTGAGTTTCTAGATGATTCTCACCTTGACTTAATTAATACTAATTAATTAACCATATTCCCTAAGTTTAGACTAAGGAAATATTTAAAAACTGGTTAATAATCTAATCAAGTCATTTCTAGACAGAATTTCCAGAAACGATTTCTAGGTTTTGGAGATCTCATGTATTGTAGCCTCTCCACAACATTTCAAGGCTAGAACACATCCGATGCTACTTAACACTCCCTCTTAGCGATGAATGTGTTCTAGTGTCGCACTCCCTGCCACAACACCCTGTCTCTGCATCATCTCCTGTCACGTTGTTGATGTCTGGCCATACTGCCCACCAATCACTGCGCAACTCTGATATACACTGCATTAGTGCTGCTTCTGACAATGCCATACTACTGCCAACACTGCAACTCCCTCTCATCTGTTGCTGCTACAACTGAAAAACATCCAAAATATTGAATCAACTGTGTTCAGTATGATGCATTTGTCTCCCGAGTTTTTGACTGCTACTAGCATCTACACTATCACTAAGGAATCTGTGCTGTTGCCAACTCTGCATTGAGCCACCTGCTCTGCTGTCAACACTGCATTGCGCTCCTTAGTATATGACTGCTACTAGTCTGCAACTGTCACTCTAGTACTAACTGCATCAACTGCCATTGATCCATTTTTCTATTGAATACTGTGGGCCCCTGTAGTTAGGTACTGATCCATGAGGTGGACTCCTCAAGGACCCTGCCCAAATCTTTGGGGAAATAAATTCTTTGGAACTGTTTCACCTCCATTATCTGATCTCAGGATCTTTATCTTTCTTTCTGTAAGATTTTCTACCTTTGTCTTGAATCCTTGAAATTTTGTGAATACTTCATCCTTTTTTTTAAGTAGATAAACCCAAGTTTTCCTTGAATCTCTTGAGCTCTAGATGTGCTGTTAGCATATGGTTTCTTTGTACTCTTTCCTAGGGCACAACCTTTGCAGAATCCTTCATGTTCTTCTTTAAGATTTGGAATCCCATTTACAATAGAATTTAGGGTTGGTAGAATTTTGTAATGGAGATGGCCCAATCTTAAATGCCATAATTCACATGGGCTTATCTCTGTGTGGACAAGTGCTTGATTTTGAGGAGATGAGAGTATGTATAGTCTGCCTTCTCTAACTCCAATGACTCTAGCTTTTCCAATGCTTGAATCTTTGGCCCAAACTACTAATTTACCATCAATAAAAGCAACTCTATCTCCCTTTTCTTCTAGAGATGAAACTGAAATTATATTTTTGTACAAACCTGGAACATATAATATGTTGTTGAGATGAATGTTACCTCCACCTTCCAACGCAATTGATGTTCACCTAATTCCTTTGACGAGATAGCTTTTGTTGTCACCAAGCTCCACTGAGTATAAAGATTTTCCTTTAGACAAGGTCTTGAGTTGCTTGTGATACCCAGTCATATGCCTTGAAGCTCCACTGTCTATTACCCATATGTTTTCATCTCGGAATGTTTCGGAGAGAGCTGAGAACAATCCTTCATTTCTTCAATCTTTTGGATCTTGGGAAGAGAAGGATTTACTCCATACTGTTTTGAAGTATTGCTTGATTAGTCCAGCTAAAGATGAGCACTTCTTTACCATCTTTTCTATGATATAGTTGATCTCCTTCATGCCCTCTTTGAACCATAGCTCTGAAACCATGTTGAATACTCTAGGGCAAATTATGGATTAGTGGTTTTTCTTGAACTTATTGATAACGTTTGTGCTGTCTTTCTCTTCAATATGTTTATCTTCATTATGTTAGTACGTTCTTCAAACAATTATCAAAATAAAAGATCAATAGTAGAACAAGTACATAGTATGTTGGCTCCAACATACTAGATTACGTTGTCTTTAACACATAGAGGACATCTTTGAGATGAAGAGGATTGGTAGTAGATTATTTTCAGTACCTAGTTACGTTGTCTTTAACACATAGAGGACATCTTTGAGATGAAGAGGATTGGCAGTAGATTATTTTCAGTATTCATCGCATTAGATTTAGGATCTTGACATTTCGAACCTTCTTGTACAATTCATATTCAAGAAGAAAAATAATATGACTCCCTGACTCCCTCTGAAAATTGACAGTACCAATTCCTCTAGCTGCATACTGGCCATCATCTCCTAGCTCAATCTGAAATTTCATGTCCTTCTCCTTCAGGTTGCTGAAACTCTTGTTCTCGGTCATGTGGAAGGATGCTACTAATTGAACACATTTGGTAGGTACTTTGCCTCCTCTTCTGTTGGTCACTGCAACTTCTGCTACTTTAGAATGCTTGCATCCCTGACCGTCAAATCTTCCACTATCAATCTCTCTTTGGCTGCTCCAATAAGACTGAACATAGGCTACTCAAACTTCCCTCACACACAGTCAACACCTCGATTGATCTAGGTTGCCAAGCATTGTTTTTCATCACATATGAACATACCTCCATCATTCCCTTGATTCTGCCCACTAACCTCCACTTCAAGACATCCCAACCTACAGTCCAAACACCAACTGTCATTTCCACGATCTGAATTAGGTCTCGACCTCTTTTCTTCTCTGAAATAGACCACATAGGGACTATCTCATGGAACTGTTCTTGCATAGGAGATAAGTCTCAACTAGGGCATAAAGGAATGCCACATATCAATCTTCTAACAACCTTTATATGACTAAACTAGGTAAGATAAACAAATGTCAATTTCCCTAATTGACAAACCTCCATCACTTTGCAACGATCAACTTGGAAAGACAATCCCTTACCTATTCAAGACGTATTCTTCTCTCCTGAAAGAACTCGGATGTGAGCACTCTTTTCTGAATATTCGACCCTCCCTTTAGGGTTCCTGAACATCTACAAGAGTGCCCTACGTTTGGCCACCAAAGCAATCATCAAAAGTTGTGTTATACCACTCATCCAGACCCTCATCTCCTGCACTGGTCCACTAGAGTATGCAGTCCTCTATCTTGCAAGAAACGAGGTTTTTTCAGCCCTTCAATACATTGCTCATTGGGGTTTCGACCCTCTTCTTAAAACCAAAACTTAGCTACACAGAGGAAATCTGCCTAAAACTTCCAAATAAAGTCAGCCAACATCTGCTCCTACACGGGGAGACCAGAACTAGAGAAGTAGAACTAACCTCGTCCTCTATTCCAGGAATTGGCTTGGCTCCTTAGGGTTGCGGCGCCCTTATCTGTCCTTCTCCAATCTGAACTTTGTGTGTTGGCCTTTACTCTCATCTTTGCTTTGATACCATGTAGAAAATCCAAAAATATGGAACTAAATTATTTTCATATAGACACAAAATTTCTCTACTTATTTGCAGCAGAATAGGAACATAAATAAATACACAATCACACAATTCAACAATACAATTTTTCTAGGGAACCCAACTGGTAAAACCCTCAGCTTGATTGAATTTTATTGATAGAAAATGAGAAAGATATCTCTTACAATACAACTTTGTTTCAATGGAAACCAATATGGTTCTGAAAGCTTGTCCTAAGCTTGAAATACCTGCAAGACCCCTGATTTGCTTCCGTCAATCAATGCGCATAGGATGCTCTGATTTAACTAGGAAAAAGCTCCTAATTGCTAGTCCAATTCCAAGGGGAAAAATATCCTTTACCAATCTGTGCATAAGCTCCTCTTGCAAACTATTCCTCTCACAAGCTCTCACACACACAAACATATGCTCTTTATTTCTTTGTCTCACCAACTCGTGCTCACAAAGCAATTGAATAATTTTGTGCCTTGGTCCTCCTGAGTCCTTATAAGTTTTTCAAATAGGGCAAATCTGGCTAGTTTTTATTTTAGGAATTGATTTTGTGATTCATGAGTTAACTAACTCACGTAACACGTCCTGCCTCAAATTAGAAGTCAAGACTCTCTAGTTTGTATTTTACCAAAAATAACTTGCACTAGCAGACAACAAACTGAGCTTTAGATTTCCATGCATAAGTCAAATTGCTTCATGAATTGTCCTAACTTATAGGAACTCGCCCTAATCTTTAGGAATTTGTCCTAAATTTTAGGAACTCGTGCATGGTAAGGAAAACTGCTTTTTGGTCTCTTTGACTAAGGCACAAGTAAAAGAAGGACCTTTCTCCCTACTATTTTCAACACCCAAAGCCATTACAAGGACATAGACAAGTGTGCTAGATATCTCCTCGTCTCCTCCTTAACTATGCTTCTTCTTCCCGATGTTTTATCAAACCCTATTCTTCTTTACGTCCCTATGGTGAAACCCTAACCTTGGAATTTCACTTGAATTCTCCAAACAAAGTGAGAGAAAACATTAAAGAGGAGTACAAGGAGAGAGAGAGGTGGATTTCACTTCTCACATTTCTTACAAAAGATGGCGAATAATGATTGAATCGAATGACTCTCTCTTTCCTTTATTGATATGAGAGGTAAGAGAGATCAATGATATAAAGTGGGCCTAAACTCTTACAAGCAAACTATCTCCAACAATAGGTCCACACATGTGAATCACACTCAACTCAAAAAGTCACATATCAAGCCCCAAGGTGATGTTGTCCATTAAGAAAGGATCCAAGGCATTAATGCCCCATAGGATGTGTCCAATTTTCCTCCTCCATAATGCTCCAAATCTCCAATGCTCCTTGAAATAAATGTGCTCCTCCAGGTCCACCACACGTACATGACCACTCCCTCAACTCAAGCGTACTTAACTCAAGCATAGGCCTTCATGCAATCATCCTAAGTGTGGAAAAAAACACTAAAGAAAACTACAAGGGGAGAGAGAGAGTTGCGCTTCAGTTCTCACATTTCTTACACAAGATGGTGAATGAATGATTGAATGGAATGACTCTCCCTTTCCTCTATTTATATGAGAGGTAAGAGAGATCAATAATATCAAGTGGGCCTAAATTCTTTCAAGCAACCTATTTCTAACAAGTAGGTCCACACATGTGAAGCACACTCCACTCCAAAAGACACATATCAAGCCCCAAGGTGATATTGGCCATTAAGAAAGGATCCAGTGCATTAACGTCTCATACAACGTGTCCAATTTTTATCTTCCACAACACTCCCAATCTTCAATGCTCCTTGAAAGAAATGTATTCCTCAAGGTCCACCACACCTACATGCTCACTCCTTCAACTCGAGTATCCTCAAGTCAAGTATAAGCCTCAATGCAAGCAACCCAAGTGTGACCAAACCATCTAGGGTTTAATGCCCTCCAAATTGCTACGTGCTTTTCATCCAAACCAAGGGTTCTGCACAAGCAAGCAACCAACCTTCATGTGGCTAGTATGAAGAATGTCACCAAGTTGTTTGAAGGTCTCTAACACTCCATGGAAGAAAGCCACATAAGTAGTCAAGTATAAGCTTATAAGCCTCCTTACAAGTAATCCAAGTATGCACATGCCATCTAGGCCTCAATGCTCTCCTTTGGAATGCCAAGTGCTCCTCTTCCAAGAAAGGTATCCCCACAAGCAAGCAAGCAACCTCCATGTAGCTTGTATAAATAATGTTGGCAAGTTGTCTAAAGGTCTCCAATGCTGCAAGGAAGAAAGCCAAATAAGCATCCATTCAAGGTTTGGCAATCTAGGATCAAGCCACCTCCACATGTGCACGTCCATCATGGAAAAACCAAGGGTCACCCATACATCATGAACTCCACATCACATGAAGCACCCCTAGGGATGGTATAAACCTAAGTTGCACAAAACACCGAAACATTTTAGAGTTTCCGAAATGGGTATGTTTAGAAACGTCAACTCCCAAAAATGGAAACGTCAGCCAAAACTTCATCTGAAACATCATATATGTATATAAATATAAAAAAAAAATTATAAATAAGTTAATAGCACATTATCTTGCAAGAAAAAGGGCAATAACACCCATAGATGACAATTTTGAAGGAAAACCAAGTCTATATAAACTCTGATAGATGATTATATGATGGTCAAGTTTCGGCCGAGTTTTAGCGGAGTTTCAGAGTTTAGGGCACGAGTACGGCCCGAAACATCGGGTTCCTAGAAGTTTCGTGCAATGTAGGTGTAAACTCTCTTGGAGTAAGTCTGAAAGCTAACAAAGACTTTGCTTCATGTGGGATTGCAGGTAACCTAGTGGAAACATAGTCCACATTATCCAATTTTAGAGCATCATATTCTAGGAGAAACATTGGCGCACATTATCCTATTTTAGGCCCAAACTAGTGTAACCTTTATTGGGGGAGAAAAAGACAAGCTCCAAGATAATAATAATATTAATACATTATGTATAAGTAACCATGTTTGTAATAACATGTGCATAATATAATACGACTAGAGTTATAATTTATCACAAGGTTAGGTGGTTAGATCACCTTAATCATCTTAGGGTACTACAAATGATGGAGTGTATCAGGAGAAAGGTGAAAGAGTCACATATGTATCCAATGTAATTGGGTAGCCTACCTTGGGATAACCTTGTGATGTGTTACAGTAACATAATTAATAATATATGACATTTATTATTCTTTCTCCCATATCATGGTATATTATAAAATCTTATATCGTCTGCATATCTAGAAAAATATGTGTGTAGCCTTCCTCTTTTTTCTACCTTCAAGGAAGATATCATCGTAGATTTTAGGATTAAATGCATGCGTCAACATGTGCAGAGGGACATTGAATTTGTCTCACCGATCAATGAGAACAACATTGACCTATGAGGTCAAGCATGCGTCATCTATATTACTATTTACATTCTCTCCATCTGAGATTTCTTTTAATGCCCCTATTATTTAATCCATGTCTTGTGAATATCCCAAACAAGGTTTTGCAATCTTTACATTCCAAACCATATCAACAATAGGCTCAATGAAAGTAGTAACCAAACAAATCATTTGCCACCAATCGTTGTCAGCAATACAAGCTTGAATCATCACAACCTTGATTTCTCATTGCCTCCAAACCACCCACATCTCACCTACAATTATTTTTAACATTGTTTGTTAAAGCTTCTATGAGATGTTGCATAAAAGTGAAGTAGGTATAATATCCAGACTTAGCTACTTTCAGTAACTTTAAATTAGAGAATTCTATGAAATTACCTGGATATTTGTGGTCGTTTATCTTGCACTTATCTACATGTTGCACAATCCAGGGTGTTTTTGTAGAAATATGTTGGAAAAGAAGGTTCAACCTTTGCACTATGCATGGAGTTCAAAAATGTTGGGGTACCTGCTCTCCACCATCATCTCGACAACTTTGCAACCAGATACGTTGTCTCTGATGATCTACACCACAAAATGGGGTCTAATTTTTTTGTATCAGATTCATTAAAACTTCTTTGCAATAAATCCTGTATTTTTCTCTTGTACTGGGCAGTGTGTGGCATTAACGGGCATGGGACTACTCAGTGAAGAAGCAATGATAAATTTTCCAACCATTAGAAATAATGGAAACCCCAGATTTATTTCAACTTGATTTCTCTTCAAGCACCCCTTAATAAGATTCCTATCCTTTTAAAACAATGTTGTTCTCACCTTTTGAGAATAGGGGCTTGTGTCCCTCTCAGATATTCATTTTTCAATCTGAAGCATGTTGTTCCAAGATGGTGAGCAAATGGAAATAGATGTTCCAACATGCAAAAGTACACCTTGTGATCTTCGTATCAACTTCTTTTCCTTCACTGTACCACATGGCATCCTTTCTGCCATCTGACTATTGTTCCTACCTTGCTACCTTGACAATCAGAGGTACTTGTTGAATGGTGGGTCCTCCTTCCAGGGGTTGCATTCTCCTTGAGTTGCTTTGTCTGCAATTTCGGCTTGGCTTGTGTTTCTTATATAAGGGATCCTGTCCAGCATGTTGAGTGTATAAGGGTGGAGCTAGACTCCATGACCACTCATGCAAAAAGTGGGCCCTTATGGGAGTGCAAGACTTTTGGCAAACCTTATCACTTTTTCACACTTAAATTCATGTGTTCTTCGCCTGACCTGAGAGTCAATTTGGTGGTATGGTGACAAAAAAATGATAATTACTTTGAACAATGGGGATTTAATGACTTGGCTAGCACTTTGAGACGAAAAGGTAACCATTTCAATGCTTGAAATCATTGGAAAGTAACCATCAATTGTTGTTGCACTCATAAACTTGTTGGTTGCGTTGATAAACTTACTGGTTGCACTCACTACCTTACTGGTTTTATTTTATGTTCTACATACCGAGAACATCATTTCATGTTTTACATGGCTATTGTATCTGTGTTATTTTGGTTACCATTGTCTGTTCTACAACTGGAGGACAACATTTTACGTTCTACATGGCTTTTGTATCAGTGTTATTTTGGTTGCCATTGTTTAGGTGTTCATGTTTTCTTCCCTCTTTTGTATATTAGTGATAGGAGTTTCTTTTTTGTAATAGTAATTGGAGTTGCTTTCTCATATTAGTAATGTAAATGCCTAATAAAATTGAAGTTACAGATTTAGTGGAAGTAATTCATGTTGCTACTCTAAAATCTTGTGTTAAGAGTAAGAGGGCTATTAGTGGGATATGCCACTGTAGTAATAAGAATCGCAGTTATTATGGACATGGATATCACAAAGATCACTGAGAATAGAGACGATAGAATAACATAAAGGTGGAGAAATTGATTTTAAGAATGTTTATATAGATAAACCCCAGTCTCCCAATTTGCATTTATATGTTCATCAACCATTCGTACAACTTAGGATTCCTAAGAGGCGATGCATCATCTGCAAGGTACGTCACCCTAAAACCAATCATAAGGCCTAGCGAGAGAATATTGGTTAGGCCCTTGGGGTATTATCCTTAGTAGAGAACATTGTCCTACTAGCTTAAAATATAAAAAATTTCCATAAACTTTGTTCTCTCCATTGGCCTTTGCCCGCTAGCAATTGAGAATAGATTAGCCATCCATATTCTCTCTTACGACTAATGGCTACATGCGTGGAATTCACTATTACTGTGTTTTTAACCAACATACAATGTGATGACTCAGCACATTGTATTTATTTTTCATATCACGTTTGGGCCATTTCTACCTTAACTGGTAAAGATACTTGTATCCATAGTTACCAGACTCGGCTGAGTTAACTTGGCTAGTCCGACTCTGCTGGGATCTAAATTTGAGCAAATCAAACAGAGTCAAAGCTTAAATTGGTCTAGCTCAGACTCGACCAAAAATTGAGAGTTATCTCAAGATCTGACTTAGGCTTGAGAAAGAATTAGGTAAAAATTGACAACTAAAAAATAAAAGTTTTGTCCAAGTTATTTTCTTTTGCCCAACTTTCATGAATTAAGTCTCATGTCTTGCCTGATTTTAAGTCAAACATTGTTTCTTTGTCCATGCTGAGTTGCACATAATGCTTTATAGAAACAATTTACTTAATGCTATTTTATAGACATATAATTGAGTTCAGGATCAGCTAATGCTTCCTTCACTTTTTTTAATGAGGTTGTTTGTATTTCCAGAATCTCTTTTAGGAAGTAGCTATTCCCTGTATATGAAGTTATGCATTATTTCTCAGTTCTCAGTTTTCTGTTTTGTTATAGATAAAATATGTAGTTAGCATGCTATGCCAAGTTTATTCATAGAGATTAGTAATGAAAATCCAAATACAACATATAGAAGATTAGGTTGACAGTGGATGGTTGATTGGCTCCCAAGATACGATAATTATATCTTCCTTTCCAATGATCACTTTGTTGGTGGATTTTTTGGTATTTTTCACTTGTTCATGCTTCAGTCTTGTGTTTCAAGCTTTGGAATATAATTTCCTTGATTCCATTTTTGCTCAAGTTCATCGGCTTTATTGCATCTAAGCTTCACTCACTTACACACAAACATAGGAAATGCATAGGAATTCGTTTAATTCAGAAAAGGAACTAGAATAAAGAACAAAGGAAGAAAACATCTTTATTTATCAAAACTGTGCTGATTATTATTGCTAAGGCTTAATAGCATGAAGAATGACTGGTGAATAGGACTACAACAAAACCTACTTAGATACATACTTACACTGACACTTAGCTACATAAACAGCTGCATTGAAACTAACTTACTGAGACAGTCATCCATATAGTTTGTAATTTCTCAATACTGCTTTCCCGTGATTGACAAAACTATTCATCACCTGTTAATATGTCGACGGACTTCTTTGTATCCTCGAGAGGAGTGCCATTTGGAGTAGAGTAACAAGTTCTTGAATCAAAGCCTTCGCTCCACTGTGATGGGAAGTACTTCCTTGAAAGCTGAACGTAGATTCCTGCATATTGGGATAAGAAAGCACAATTATTTGATGGAACTTATCTGTTGCCTAATCTCTGTACAGAGGCCTCTTGAAACTGGGATCTTGAAGCTGGGATTTGGTCTCTTAAAGTTGAGAGCCTTTTGAAGCTAGGATTTGGTCTCTTGAAGTTGCCAGCCCCTTGAAGTTGGGATTTGGTCTCGTGACGTTGCTTTGTAAGGAGTGAGAACTTCAATAGTTGTTGGTCTCACTTGTAAGGAATTAATTTTGGAAGTCAATCCTTCACAGAGAGTTCAGAAAAGAGGAAGCACAGAGAGAAGGAAAGCATTCCCAATATAGTCTGCTAGTTGAGTCATAATGTTATATGTTGAAGCAAAGATACCACAGCTCCTCCTTTCTTCCATAGTGAGATCTGAGTCCTGATAACATTAAGCTTTCTTTGCTTTTTTTGTTCCATTTTTGGACATGTTTATATCTTTTTCCAACACAATGTGCTTTCCTCACAAACATGGAAGTTTCCTTAGAGTCTCTCTAAATCTGTACTACTACTTGTTAGTCTCTAAGTACTGTTAGCTCTTCTGAGGTGTCCTTTTGTAAGTTTTAATATTAGTATTGCTTTTGAGTGATGCCAAGGATTCTACGTAGTTGTTGGTTGCTACTCCAATGTCCCAAGTTAAATTTTCAAATACTCTTCCTTTTGGTGTTAAGATTATCCATGCCATGAATGAATGGCTTGGCTCTCCCTCTGATGTTTCATCAAAGAGCATTTGTTAAAATCTTCGCATCCAATCATTAATATAATCACATTTGCAGGATGTTATTTAAATGGGATTACATTCATGTACTTTTTTTGGTGCTGGTTTCCCTCCCTTTCTCTTCCCAATTTGCCAAATCATAAGTATTCTTCTAACCTTTTTCTTGTTGGCTTAATTCACTCTGCCTAATTTTTGAATTTTTCTAATCAAGTTGGCATTGATTCTTTAGACCAATGTTACTTGGGAGCGGGAGCGGAAGCGGGAGCGGGAGCGACCATTTTCAGAAGCTCCCGGTTTGGGAGCGAATCCGGGAGCGATTTAAAAATATATATATTTTTTATATTTTTTAATTTTTGATACATATATGTCAACAAAAACATGTAGAATGATGAATTAGACATAAAAAACATAAAAAAACATAGATTGATCATTGAACCATATCACATCAATCATCTAAAAATTATAATCGTCATCAACCATGTCCACAAGATAGTAATTTTACACATATTACAACTGCAACATATTGAGTCTCATGAATCATGATTCATCACATTCCATCTTAAAGTTTCAACTTCAAGATTTTAAAATTGAAATTCAATAGCATTTATCATCATTGATCACGAAAGTTGTACAGGTACTTGTAAGCTAAGTTTAACCATTACAAGAAGTAATATCTTAGATATTTCTAAGTTCTAACTTCTAACTGTTAACATGATATGAAATGTTATAAATTTATAAAATGAAACATGAATAATGAAATGAAATGAAACAACTTTAGTCTTTCACGAAGCATCATATTTATAATTCACAATCATTACCAATGAGTTATAATTGCCAAGGCCCAACTTCAAACTTCAAATTTTCATTGTCACAGTGATATAATGTTTACAAAAAATATCATAATGTCATAATGATATGAAAGAGTCAAGAGTCAAGAGTCAAGAGTCAAGGACTCAAAACTCAACAGTGATGAAAACTAAAGTGACAAAGTCTAATAGAAACTAAAAAGGACAAGTAAACTGTAAATCTACAAGTGGCCCTTGCCACGAGAATCTCCTGGAGGAGTA
>APFE031208770.1:5937-34323 GCA_000404065.3 Pinus taeda
TGTCAAGAGGAAGATGCTCTTCAGCATAATCTCTGGCGAATCCCTCTGTTAAGAGGAAGACTCTTTTGTAACAGCAGCATGTCAAGGAGTTGAGAAAGTCTTTGGGTATGGTTGAATGCCCAGCAGTTGAAATTAAAGGGGAGTGTTGAAAATCGTAATTCCAACTGCGCGTGAGTGTTTCAGCGTGCAGCGATCCCAACAACCCCAGCAATTCAGCCCAGTGATTTCAACGATAAGCAGTCAGTGACACAGGCAGTTCAACGGTTGAGCGATGACTGAACTACCGATATCAGATCGGCGAAATGGAAGTGGAGTTCTTATTATTAGTGATGAGCAATCGCTGATAACCTGGACCCGACGATGGTATTAATCCATTTTAATAAATTATCGGGTCCATAATATTTTCGGTATCGGGAAAACCAAGTGGAAGCCTTTCTCATGCGATAAGTTGAGACCCGATATCCTGGACCCGATGGGTACTCAACATTTTGCTTCATATTATTTCGGGTCCACAAGTGGCTCATTTTATATATATTTTCAAGCATATATTATAATATATATGTCGGAGGTATCGGGCCATGTTGTTATCGGGATTTCGGTATCGGGGAAAACCATCGGTCCACATAAGTTGTGTCATGGGATGAAGTCCCGACCCGATAGAATTCCTAAAGCATATTGTATAATGTTGATGTGAAGGCCTGGAAAATGATTTTGACGTGAGGTGAAAGGTTTCCTACCGCCATTTATCTCAGTAAACAGTAAATGCTATTTACTGTGGTAGGTAAGCTTTTTGGTGAAGTTTTTAATTCTGTTCCAGCGGGAGTATGGGCATGGATAAAAGCCAGTAAGACCATTAAATTTCTACTGTCTTCTTTTACGGCAGTATGGAGATGCTACTACTTTTCCCCCGCTATCATGCATATATGTAATGGTCTTGTGTTGACAATGTATATGGTGAAATACGCACAGCAGTGCGAAGCATAAGTAAGAGCAATAGAGAAACATGCACAGCAGTGCGAAGCATAAGTGAGAGCAATGGAGAAATAAGCACAGCAGTGCGAAGCAAAGAGAGAAGGGAACGTACAGGAGTGTGCATGAATATTTTTGTGGGTTGAAATGTTTAATGAGAAAATGGTAAAATGCAGCAGCAGCGAGAAAACCTTTTCTTGGGTAATGTAAGAAATGAAAAGTATGCACAGCAGTGCAAGAGAAGAAGGAGGAGAAGTGAATGCAGAAAACCAGGGGCAGTTTTGTGTAAAACCATGAATTGTTTCACACAGCAGTGAAAAGGTAAATCTGTAAATCCCTGTAATCTTTGTTTTTCACACAGCAGTGAATGTAAATGAAATTTTTACACACAGTGGTGTAAAATTTCAAAGGAGATAGAGTAATTTCTTTTGTAATGTTTTGGTGAATCCCTCTGAGTAAAAGAGGATGAATATGTCTCAGTAAATTTTCAGGTGAAAACAGAGTTATGGTTGAATGTTGTTTTTGGTAAATCCCTCTCAGCAAAGAGGATGAATGTATATCAGTCATTTTATTTTAATGAATAGAGATCTTTTATGGTGATGAAATACTCTGTTCTCAGCTATTTTTTAAAAAGGGTCCTCTGTGCAAAAGATCCTGGAGCAAAGGAAACAGAGCATTGCCTCTGTGTTTTATATTTTATGGGTTTGGTATTTTCCCATTGCAAACAAACAAAAATACCCAACAGAAGTTGAATGGATGTCTCTGGTCTCAATGTGAGCTTCAGCATTGCGGACACCCTCCATCTGCTGTTGGAGTTCATGTTCAACACATTGATGAAGTCGTTCTAAACTATTCTCAGCCTCCCCTTGAAGGAATTCGAAGATATTTTGCTTTTGTTTACCCCGATTGGCGTCATTATGAAGCTGCAGCGGAAGATAATAGCCGTATGCATATGTCCATTTCAGCATACGCCTGCATTCAACTATTTGTACCCATGCATCTACCACGTATTTGAATCTTGCCATGGCAGATTGACTCGTGCCTAGGACACGACTGTCATCCAATTCTTTAAGGTCCCCCACTCTCACACGTTGCAGATCAGAGAATGCCTTTTCCTGAGACTTGTCATTTGCCTTCCATCTCTCAAGGTAAAATACAAATTTATCTGACGACATTTTAGCCGTCAGTTTCATCACATCTTCGGGGATGGATTCATGAGACGAATTGTCTTCTCCTGCTTCCGGTAGGCGATATTGGTTGCACGCAACGGAAGTGTCATAGCCATGCACGTTCCAATCACGGAGGCATATCCAACAGAAGTCAAACCCACAGGGCCGTAAACATGTCATACGCATGCACCCAAAATTCTTCTCAATTGCTCGTTTACACTTGGACACGGCTTAGAGTTACCAATTATCCAATACAAGTTCTGTGATTCGCCTTCATTAACAAGGGAGCCACTGCCGTAGCGGTAGTCCCTGCCGGGGTTGAGAAGTCCTCACAAAAACACTCTTAAAAGTTAATTTCAAAATAGAAATATGAAAAAGAAACACTATTTTGAAAATACTTGTATTGTAGTAATGTTTTTAATTAAAGAAATTTGATTAATCTATGTCATTATTGGAAAATACAGCAAAAGAAAAGGCGCTCAAGTATTAAAGCAGAAAAATCCATGCAACTCGAAAAATCCATGCAACTCACCATATGTGTTTGATATGCAGGTAGACATTCTAGTAGAGAAACACGTATACATTAATATTTAAATTAATCTTTTTAGTCAAAGAAATTTGATTAATCAATGCTATTATTGGAAAATACAGTGAAAAAAATTGCGCTCAAGTATTAAAGCGGAAAGATCAATACGAACAACCCTATGGGTTTCCTTCACGGGGATCTCTCTGCAATTAACTGTGTTGGAAGCCAGGGTTGATGTCTTCAAAGCCTTACAGTCATGCTGCACTCCATTATCTAAATAATTCAATGAAGAGCATTAGAGGCTCAGCATACCCTCTGAAACGAACAACCGGAATACCCGAAGGGGCCGCTCCACAGAATATCTTGCGAGAAATCACTGCCGTAAAAATGGAAATCAGCCTTTAGAATCGGAACACATTAACAAAGAGTGATACAGAGTAAAAGAACGAAAATAGTACATAGGATTTCAGAGAAGACTCATAACATTGGTTAAATGTGAAAATACTTGTATTGTAGCTACATAGTTCTATGAAATTAATGTTTTCAATCAAAGAAATTTGATTAATCTATGTCATTATTGGAAAATACACAAAAAAAAATGGTGCTCAAGTATTAAAGCGGAAAAATCCATGCAACTCACCATATGTGTTTGACATGCAAGTAGACATCCAGTAGAGAAACACGTATACATTAATATTTAAATTAATGTTTTTAGTCAAAGAAATTTGATTAATCTATGCTATTATTGGAAAATACAGGGAAAAAAATTGTGTTGAAGTATTAAAGCAGAAAAGAAAGATCGGTACGAACAACCCTATGGGTTTCCTTCACGGGGATCTCTCTACAATTCACTGCTTTGGAGCCCTCAGGTGATGTCTTCAAAGCCTTACAGTCATGTTTCCTGTTGCACTCTATTATCCTAATAATTCAATGAAGAGCCATAGAGGTTCAGCATACCGTCTTTTCGAAACAAGCTGGCAATCAGCCTTCAGAATCCAGGACTTCTTGTTGGTAGAATAAAGGTACTGTCTTCTAAACTTCATGATGAACTGAAGCTTTAATTCTGTTGTTCGATGTTATATAACTCTGAGGGTGTCTACATATTATAGTTGGCAATACACTCTGAGGGTGTCCACATACTATAGTTGAAAATACATCTCTTGATCCATATAACTCTAAGGGTGTCCACATACTATAATATACATGATGTAGTCAATGATAAATCATTTAGCTCCATGGGTTTGAAATATTACCTTCAATGATGTTCGTTCTTCGAATAAATTAGTTATTTTGAGAAGTGTTGTTCCCTATAGCTTTTCACATTTATCAGCCAATTATAGTAGCACCATATTCTTTCTTTTGTAAATATAAAATATTTCTCTAAAAAAATTTATGTTTCCATTTCTATGGTAATGGGTACAAATAAAATATCATATTTTTTTTCGAATTTCTAAAAAAATCAAATTATTTTCATCATTTTGAAATAAAAAATAACAATTTAAAATATATATATTTAAAATAAAAAAATAACAATAATAACCACATTGTGATAAAGGATAAGAATTAATTAATATTTACTATATTCAGAGAATTAATTAATAATTTACTATATTTCTTTTTTTCCCTGTTTAATTTACCATAAATATTTTATATTTATTTATCTAAAATTTTAATTATCGATATATTATTTTTTATAATTCAAATAATTTTAAACGGTGTAAAATTTGATTTCCACTTATGTTAGTATCACCACACGACGAATAAGTGTTGGTAATAATCATCAGTCACCTTTTGGTTGGTGAGTGGTGAAAGTAGATTGTTATCATCCTGTTTATCTGGTTTCCATTCCAGAGTTGTATCCAAATTTATAATGTTCAATATGCTTCCGTTGACTATGTTCAATATGCTTTCTGCAATCTTTAACCAACAAAAAAATTACCATTCTGGAAAAAGCTTCAGAAGCTGTCCTCTGTGTCGTGTATAAAACACTATGAGGTCACGGTGATCATAAACAAGTTTCAGAAGCTGTCCTCTCTGTCGTGTAAAACACTATAAGGTCACGGTGATCATAAACAACATTGTTTGTAATTTCAATTTATAAATAGAAGACGCATTTTAAAATGAGTTGTCTAACGAGAATAATGAATATTTTGGACGGTCAAAAGCTCTAATTTGGGTAGAAATATTTGAAAAAAATTTGTAAAAGCAATATGTGAATTTTATTTTTATAGTAGAAATGATTCAGCACTATCAAAAATGTCTAAGATAGCTAAAATTTTGAAATTTAACAACTCTAATTTAGATTTTCAAAAATATATAACTTTTAAGACAATTTTTCAAACTCTTTACACTAAGCGTTTTAAAATTTCCAGAAATTAAGATATATAAATCCAACCTGCATGGCATTAGAAATTCGGATAATACTAACCCGCAATTTATTCATCTCATTTTAATATACATTTTAAAAGGTTTCGAATTGGAATTTCATAAGATGATTATAATATTTTAAAAGATGGCATGAGCCAAAAACATTAAAACCATTTTATACTTGTCTTTCGCTTTAGATTGAAGAGGAACATTAGAATTCCTAGGCATATATTTATGTAACAAAGCATAGCAAAATTCTAATTCCTTTGAGGAAATTTCTGTTATCTGGTCCAAGCTTTCTAGACTTAGCCTACAATAATCAATGGTAAATTCTTTTACAAGTTTAAACATAATTTTTCCTTCGGTAATTCAGTTTAATACAATGACCTACACATATATTTATGTAACAAAGCATAGCAGAATTCTAATTACTTTAAGAAAATTTCACTTATCTCATCCAAGCTTTTGAGACTTAGCATGCAAATAAACTTTGTTACTGGATATTTTACATCCCAACCTTAAGACTACTACTTCCTATAGTCTTCCCCTATACACAAGAACCCTTTTTTTTTTAATACAAGATATTAATTGTCTTTTAATATGACATCTTAATTGTCTCACAGCTATCTGGTTGTACAGAAACCCTTTCTTCTTTTTCTAATATGAGAATTTTAAATCTGAAACACCATTAAATTTTACAGTTTCATGAATTTTTGATCATTGGTTTCGTAATTTAGTGTTAATTTTGATTATTTTACTTTGATCATTTTAACAAACAGATTAAAAAATTGACTAACCAGTAAATCACCACCTACGCTGAACCATTTAGGGTGAAATTCCATCCCTCTTCCCACCCAAAGTTAAAAAAGAATAAAGATAATTAAATCCAACACAGAGGCAACAACAGAAGCCACCCCAGCAAACGTAACGTCTGCCATATATAACATGCAATATTCCACTAATTGTTTGCTCATTTATGTAGCTTGTAATAATGCATTGGAAGAAAACAAATGAATCGTTTTCCAAAACATGGCCTGCAATCAGAGCAGGTGTTGACAGAGACAGTGCCAGTGGGCAGATGGTATAGAATCAGTGGAAACTGGCAATCCAATAAATAAATAAATCTAGCTGCCTTGTTACTAGCCCTACTTTGTACATCTATTTTTGAAAGTGTGGAAGAGAATGTTCTTACATCTTACAGTATTACTTTCTGAATGTTTTAAAGGAAACTGCCAGAGACTTCTGGACGTTTTTAACTGGCACAGTCTTTATGGTTAAAGGTTTGGATTTTTCAGGCTTGAAATTTGGTGATATAATTTTATTTTTATTTTTTAATATTATAAATTGGTATTTTAAATATATAAATAAATTTAATATTGATATAAATATCGTAAATTTCATAATTTAAATATATATTTTTAACAAATTCAGGGTATTGCAGATAGATTAATATTGTTACAGATAAATTAAAATTGGAAATCATTCTACATGAAATTCAAACCACAAATTATATGTTTTTCATTTCAACAATAAATTGCTGAGCAAAAAGAAAACATTTAACAAAAAGTTTGGATAATCACCTCAAGTCACAAGTATATCTTGAAACCTATGTAGTAACTGATACTCATTTGAATCCTACTCTGTTGTAATTTACCTTAACTGACGCTTACCTGCAGTAACCAAACATGTGAATTTTGCTCACTAAAATAATATTTTGCACTGGAAATACGTTTGATTTTGTGACAGATACATTAAATCGCTGAGGCTTCTATGACTCTTCCAGATCTGCCACATGAACGCTAATCTTCTTTCGACTGGAGACCTTAACGTATTCTAGCCGTTCTAACTGAACCCTAATATCTCTTACACCAGTCTCTGGACATGCACTGGAGAACATATAATTCAGTTTTTTTCGCCTGTAAACGTCCTGTAGGCTTGGCACGGATATGAACTATTAAGTGTGTATAAATTGCAGACAGTTTTCATATTCAAACAACAAACATGACTGTATATTAAGCTCGAAAGGAGACTCAGAGTGAGGAGATCAAAAGATTTGGCAAATAACTTCATAATGGATAGTTTGCAGGAAGCCGAATGGAGGAAAGCTCAGGCCATGCACATTACTGGGCGGGACAATTAAAATTAAAATTTTGAAATTCAAAATATAAAATTCATTTACATGACATCAATAAAGGTTGTACGAATAAGATACAGACTGCGGGAGGGACAGCGAAAAGACGCACGGCAGCGGGCATTCTCAATTGCATACTTTTCACAAATTTTCCGTCTCCCGCAAGGAGATGGATCTCTCTATGGCTGTCGAGGGCCATGTAGGGGATTGGTGAACCAGCTTCTTTAGGGGTATTAAATGTTTTATGATAGGCTGGTTAGTTCTGGTTGTAATTTTGGTCTCCGGAGGGTCAGCGTGAAGTACACTTTTGCATCTGCGGATCATTATGTATGGGTATAACCCATGGGTAATCAACAGGAGTTAAATTTTTTATTTTTAAATGGATCATCACATGACTTTTAAGACTTTTAATATTTATTTGTATAAATTTTATTTAATTTCTACAAATTGTGAATTTTTTCTTAAAATACCAAAACATATAAGGTGCCAACACATATAAATAAATTGTGTTTTAAATAATTGAATATCAAAATTTAATAATAATAAAAAATTGGCAAGATTTCAACTTAAAACTCCAAAAAGTGAAACAATGGCAACTGGGGAATATCTGCAAATTCAAATATAATTAGCAGTTAAAAAAACTTAGTTAATCGCAGCCATTATCTTTAATGTCATCATCATCACATCCCAACATAATTTGAAAAAAAAAATAATTAACACTAAAGTAACGTACTTAATTATCGTTAGAGCCATCATCATGACATGCTCACATAACTTGAGAAAAGAAAAGAAAAACGAACACGAACCATCACAGTACACAAACAAGCCCAAGCCCCGAGTTACAGTTCAATTACTTGAAACGGGAATGCCTAAAAAACCAGCAATAAATTCATTAAAACCCAGAAAAAAGCGTGAGAAACAAAAGAGATGAATATTGTAGCAGGCCAAGAGCAACACTTCTACTTACGACCTCCTAGGCTCAAATTTCAGACACATTAAAACTAGTGTTAATATTTAAATTTAAAGTTTTATATTAAAATTATTCAAATTTGGCTTATTATAGTTTTCAAAATAATAACAATATTATATAACTTAAATTTCAATTTAAAATATAGAAATAGATTCGACATAAGCGTGAAAACTCTTTTACTTCACAACTAGTGCAAAATTAATCAGAAATTCAATCACACAAAAAGCCAAAAAGTCCCCGGTTAGACTGTGATCTAAAACGCCTCAAGACGGCAGTATTTAAGGTAGATGTGGGAACCGTGACAATAAATAGTTATATCCTCTAAAAGTTGAAAAGGTCCCCGGTCAGTAACTTAGACTTCACCCCAAAACCCTATCTGTCGACATCTACAAATATACCATAATCTGTAAAATCATGGAAATATAATGCTAAAATCAATAGCAGAATTGAAAGATTCTTCAAATAAAGCTGGCATAACTCACTGTAAAGGAAGTAAATACATGGATGGGCGGCCTCTGTCACGGAGTTTGAACCCTGGTGATTGCAGATCGTAAAGAAAACCAGAAAATCTACATAGTGACAATCACAATCACAATGCAACGTGACGACGGAGGGTAGCGGCGTATTTAATGAGATGCAATGGGACGACGTCCGAATAGAATGATACGGGTGTTCGACTTGCACAAAGAAACGTGGCAGGTAAATTAGGTGTTGGGTGTTCAACATGCACGAAGAAACGTGGCAGGTAAATTAGGTGCTGGCTTAACGTGAAACAGGCCCTAGAAAGAACTTAGGATAAGATGATATTCATTAATGAAATTTTGAATTAAAAATCTGTCCGCCAGAAAATAGCATAAAGGGAGATACATAAAGTTATTATATTATTTTCGAAATACCTTAGTTCTTTTCAAACTTTGGATAAGAAAAGGGTTACAGGTGTTAAGAGGTCAAAAACAAAACTTTGGATAAATTGTCTAGAACGCTAAATTGCAATCCAAAACTTAGGATAAAATTTGGGAAAGCATAAAAAATTTGGGTCAAAAGAACAATTAATTGATGGTCAGCGATCGATCGATCGCTAATAGTCCCAGGCCGGGACTAATAATGGAAACCCACTTCTTCACAGTGTCAGAGTCTACTCGACGATGACATTCCTCTAAACAGTTCCAGCAAAATTTATAGGAGCAATTGCTCACAACCTTCCGACTTGCATTAACAGTAACAACGTCAATCTGCACAGCGTACTCACAACCCGGCGCTGGACACCATTTAACCCTTGTGTTTTGTTCGACATATGACCTCACAAGATATGTTGTATACTTGCTAGCGTCTTCCTCAGATAACTCCAAAGAAAAAACCAGATCTTCACCCACAACAACACCACATCGTGGATTTATATTTGGACATCGTAAGTTGAGGCATCCTACACCATCGTTATTTATTGAGGTATGAATATAAAGTCTCCAACACTCTTCGCAAAAGCGATGGCCGCAATACTTGAGTTCCTTCATGTCTCCCATCTTGTAATCATCAAAACATATTGGACACCTGATTGTGTTTTCTTCTTCTTTTACGTTGGTCTCATGTAACAATAACCCCACACCATTCCTCACTTTCTCATTTGCAAACCATTGATCGTACACATTACTAATATCCCAATAGAAGTGACGCAAAAGAATGGCTCACTTTCTCCTCATTTGCAAACCATTGGTCGTACACATTACTAATATCCCAATAGAAGTGACGCAAAAGAATGGCTGCCTGAACTTCAGAGACTAAAAGCACACTACAAACAGTTGCTATGGCGTTGTGCTGACGCTCAGAAATGTACTTCTTCATGCAGCTGTCATTATCATTACCATCGCTGGCCTTTATGTTCACTTGCATATCGTAAACTTCTTGTTCTGATTCATATGCATCATCATAGTCGTATACATTATCATCATCAAACTCCATTTTCTTGAATCACAGCGTGAGCCTTTTCCTTTTCTGTGCCTCAGGCTACGTTAAGTTACGTAGATTAGATTAGAAATTTAGAACCCGGGCCTTTTTCTTTTCAACTAAATGATATGGGGAACCCTGCTCAAATCAATGGTTACTTCCTTAGAATTTATACCAAACAAGCATTGAAGAGCCGACCTCTCATTGTACTTCACAAAATATGGACGAATGATGTGACATTGGTTGAAACATAATCTTTGGAATTGTTCTGGCAGAGAATCACATCATGATGAGTGACGTTGATATTTTTAACCAATATTAATCAAATATTTTTAACAAATATTCAAATTTTCTCAAATATTTATTTAATTTATAATTCACTTAAAAAATAATACAAAAATGATATAATATTCTTAATTGAATAGCTTTCACTTCCTAAACCGATCAACCGGCTTATTATAAAGTGGCATTGGTAATCAATGGAAGTGTGACTCACACACAACCTAGCTTTTAACGTAACCATGTCTTAGATGATTACTTTGGGCCTTTATATGATATTGAGTCAAATGATACTTTTTCTTAATATGTTTGCTTCGATTATGAAATTTGTGATTTTTGGTAAATTTAATTGCAAAAGTATTGTCAATGGAAGAGGGACTAGACTTCACTTGTTTTTCTTGTAGCTCTTTAAGGATTTTCCTAAGGAACATAATCTCAAGTTGTAGATAACACTTCACACAAGTTGTCAATTAGTGGCATCTTCAAATTCATTCCCTTCTTTAGATGTGAGCTAAAGGTTTTGTTCCATGAAAGGCCACAAAGGATTGCCTTCAACCATGCCAAACTTGCTTAACAATTCTCCAATGTACTTCTTCTCATAAAGGAATTTATACCTTGGATTGTGGGTCACTTCAATGCTAAGGTAGTAATGGACTTGTCCCAAATCTTTCAGCTCAAATAATTTCTTCAACTCTTTCTTTATGGATGCAATATAATTTTCATTGTTCCCTAATATTAACATATCATCTACATATACCACAAGATGGACAACAATTTTGCAAATTTTCTTGACAAATACAGTTGCGTCATCAAGTCTATATGGATCATAATAGCAAACCTCTCCTTATCATAATTTCATCTGTTTCAACATTTCTTCAACTTCTTTCAGTGCTACCCTTGTGTTAATTAGAAAGGGTTCCACATCAAATTTCATTTTAAACATTGTTGGACACTTCTTCGGTACAAAATGGGATCTAGTCAGAGTAAGTGCACAACTCCTTGTTGGTAGGAAATCAAGAAGAATGTAAGGAGGAAGTTCACATCCATAAAATTCATCCTTCTATAAAGTCTTTAAAGAAATAACAATCAACGACCTTGGTTTATGAATTGAGCTGCAAGATTTTCTTAATTACTGGAAAAATTATGGCAAGATCATATAAAAGATTGTATACAACTACTATGGACCGATTAACAAAATTGAAACCTCGAGAATGTCGTCTCACCATTGGGGTATAATGAATTACAAAGATGACATTTCCACTTTGATCTTGAGTGTGTAATTGAAGCTCTATAAACTTATCAAACTAAAAGTAAAGAAAGAAATAGACCAAGGCTAACTAATATTTAAATGACTTGGCAAGATTATAATGTGCTAACTGTATATCAATGACATCTCACAAAAACTTTCTGAAACAAACTTTGATGAATGACTTTTTGGATGGTGGTAATGTAGTTAGAAACCTTAAAATGGTCTCATATAATATCTAGTCATCATCACAACCCGTCAAATAGAAAGTCGTTGAGATGATTTGTGTTATAAGTTTCAAGAACAGTTCTATAGGGAGGAAGGATTTTTCATAATAAGTAATTCAGAGGTAAAAATAATTCAAGGAAAATGCAATTTTCATTAGGACTAAGCTCACTTTTGTTTGGTTGAAAATATTCATTTTTGGGTTGGTTCTGATTAAGCATTACAATATTTAGCATTTCTTGGATAGATACAATATTGACATAAAATAAAATAGTTCCGCTATCTTAGACAACTACTTGTTTTCTTGGAATATACAACTCAGAATACCAAGATACAAACACTACATAGATATGAAATTGAGGTATAGTGAATTGTGCCAAATATGGCTCCCAAACATTATGAAATATCTAGGTGGTCTTAAAACCACTGCAAATACATTTCTCTCAGCTTGTAGATGTCAAATTCACAATATGTTTTATGTGGATCATCCTCTCGATAAATATGTGGTATTTCATCAAAGTTAACTAAGTGAGAAGCATCAACTGTTTAGGGTGTTAAAATTTTAATCTTCATTATGAGTATAAGCTTTATCAGAAAATGCCCAAATGATTATTGAAATATGATTGATGCTCCCTGTGTAAGCTCAAAATAATACTTTGAACTTGAAGTGTGTAGAGGATAAAATTAACTTTGATAATTTGTACTTGCAATGCTATGAGAATATCACAAATAATCCATTTTGAAACTATTTAACTACCCGAAAACATGTGGCATGCTTTAATTTGTGTACGTTATATGGTAATTTAATGGGTATAGTTGTCCATTGTGGTTTGTGGAGAATGGGATCATTTATAAACTTTCTAAATCTAAAAAATCAAGAGAAGAATTAAATGGAAGTTGGTTGTGCCACATTTATTAGTTGGAAGCCTTCATTTCAGGCTAATTTGAAAACTTGCCCACATCTTGGAATTTTCATTCCATTGCTTGGCTTACTAGTAATGCATTATTTATTTGTGATTAAATTCATCCATGGACTTCGGCTTGTCATATTATATACATTTTTTGAATGATGGAGTAAGGCAATTGTTAAATCACTATATTTTTTCTTTTTCCTCTTTTATATAGGGTACATACCATAATAGGTGAGTAATTTTTGTTTCTATGTAAATAAAAATAATATGAAGGTCATGTGATATGTATTCCAAGCTAAATGTTGGGAAAAAGATAGTGATGGGGTATTATATGTGATTAATTAATGGCTATGGAAATTGGTAAGGAATTGGCAAAAGGAAAAGTGGAAATAATTTTCATTTTATTTTGAAAATAAAGGAAAGCAGGAGAAAAGGAAGATGAAGGGTCACAAATTTGCAAAAGGAGGAAATTGAGGGTAAAATGAAGGAAAAGGAAGAAAATAGAGGACTCAATGACAAAAATGATTGTGAGGATCAATTCAAATATTTTTTTTCAGTTCAGTCTTTGGCTCTCTCGTTCATTCTCTCATTCTCTCATACTCTTGCAAAATTTGAGTATTTTTGGGGCATTCTTGGAGCCCTTTGGAATACGTTTGAATTGGAGAAAGAAGGAAAAGGAAGAAGGAAAGTGTAGGGAACAAGTGGATCAACAACTACAAATGGGTCTCTTTGTAGGTAACATGTCTCATGCGTGATTTGTTTGCTGATTTATGGATGCATGGTATATGCATGTGATTTTTTGCTTATGTGTTGTCATTGGCATGGGATATTTTCGTGGATTGACAATGGTTTTAGCCTTACCATGCCATTTCTTGGATAGCCATGCTATTGTGGGATTTTTTTCCACTTGATTATTTTCTTATTGGTGCTCATAATTCGTTATGGATGTGGGTTGGAAAAAATGCTCAAGAAGCCCTCCAACAACTTGGGTTGAGTTACGATTCCTTGAGCCTAGGTTGGGGCAAATTCTCTAGAGCCATTGGTGGGTTGAGTTGCTATTCCCTAGAGTGAGTTTGGACAAACACTTTAGAGCCATGGAAGGTTGTGGGTTAAACTACTAGTTCCTCAAGCCCTAGAGAACTTGGGTAGAGACCGATCTAGTTGGTGATTAGCGATGTCTGATTATGGAGATGGAATCAATTTGGTTAAGGGTTAATGTTGTTTTACCTCTGGAAGCCATGGTTTGGTTTTATTTGGTTATTCCATGAGGTCCCATATTCATGTTTAGATTATGGCACAGGGGTGATTGGATGAAAGAGAGATTTGGTTCAACCCAATCTATGGTCATCTGGTATGTGGAAGTCCCTGACTTGGTTGGTATTTTCATATGTTAATAAGATTTATTCTTCTATTGGGATTCATGTATATTTGTATTGATTATATTGGCAATATTATGGAGAGTTTCCATGGTTTCTATGTTGGTTATTTGTTGGTTATATGTTGGTTATGTGATGTATATTTCTTATAGCTCTTGACATATTTTGATGAATATATGAATGGTTGATGAATGCATGGACTAACTATTATTGTTGTAGCTATGTGGAGAGAGCATACAACCTTCTTGGTGATACTCAAATGAATCTTAGACTCTCATGATTACATATGCATTCATGACCTATAGCTCACAACTATACATATGAGGCTTGAATGTTTCCAATTAATGAGGTGAGATGCATATTGTTCTGAATGAACATTCGAACTCTTTATTTCTCCAACCCTGCCCACGGCTTCATCTTCTTCACCAAAGTAAGTGGTGCCACTTTTTATTGTATTGTGCATTCTTACACGACGGTGGTGGTAGTTCTCACATTTCGAAGAGTCTTGACAAATTCTTGCTCTATTGCTATAAGGTGTGTAAGAGGGAAACTTCCTTACATATGGTCATGAGTTCCTCATAGAGATCATGCATGGTCTCTCCAAATTTTGATACTTCACCAAGTATCGTTACTCCCATTACCCCCTTGTAGACTTGTGTGGATGATGCATTCAGTGTTGTTGCACATAGTTGTTCTATATCTTACCAGGAAACCTATCAGTTTTGTTCCAGTTGGTTATTCATGGTCATCAAATACTGAGTGTTTGATCTTGCTGTACCTGCAAAGTCCAAGTTGGCTCTAGAAATGGAATTTGGATTCTTGCTAGTATCTTCCACTATGACACTTTCTTTAATGAATGTAGGGGGTGCATGATCATCCAGAAAATTCTTTCTCCACATTTGTATAGTTCTCACCCAAATTTCATTATATGACAAATTATACACATCCATTATCGGATCACCATTAAGAGGAACTATGCCCCCTTCCAAGCTCAAGGACAACTCTATTACTGGAGGTGGTGGAGAGTGAACGGTGACCTATGGTTCACTGGGCATCAGGTCAACATCTTCATCATGCGGTTTTGATTCAACTTCTTGTCCATAAATTCAATCAAGTCTTCAATCTACTAAGCAAGCTCTCAATCTAGCATATATTCATTATCGTCCTTTGTTGTTGGTAGGTTTTGTTCTTAAATTGGCATTGTTTCTTTTGTCATTGCACCTTGCCTTATTCTTCTTCTCTTCTTGTTCTTTCCTCCTCAACTCCCATTCTTCCTTCAGTGCTTGTTCTTATTTCTTCGATCTCAATTTTTCATCCTGCAAGCTCTGCTTTTATCTCTTTCTCTGCTTTTCTCCCTATCTCCTCTACTTCCTCCTTGATTCTAGTGTGAAATTTGTTTGCATAAGGATTGAGCATGCTTTAACTCTACATATTTGTTCTCCCTATATAATTTCAGCAACCTTTCCATTTCCCTCGTCTTGTAATGGATTGCTACCTTTTTCAATCGTTTTTGGACTTGTTGCCATGTTAGTGTTGACTCCTTTTCTATAAACAATTGAGTGTCTGCACATATTGGCATGTTAACTGGTGTTTTCTCAAATGCTTCCCTAGTACTTATTCAATGGTCTCTCTTGAAGCATCTCTCTTGAGTGCCATCGTAACAATGCCTGTTAGAGAGAAGTGCTTCACAAGTGTGGTAATTGTGGGAGAAAAGGGGCACTCATGGAAAGCAAATATTAGCTTTCAAGGTATGATCAAGCAGCAAAACAGAGATCTGAAGGGAAGGATTGTGCAATTTTCATTGGCAAGAGGAATGGCTACTAGTGGGAACTGTGTAGTGCATAGTCCCAACAACAATGGATAAAGGTTGTCTTTTGAGACTACAAAATGCACAGTTCAAACCTAGGAAGAGACTAAGAGAGACTGCACATTGTGCAGTCTCAGTGGCCAAGGTGGCAGGCTGACCTCTGAAATTGCAAAGTGTGGTGTTGGAGCAAGCTTGTACTATGTACTCCACAGTTCTAGAGGCTAATCTTGTGGTTTGAGACTTAGGATTGTGCAGTGCCCACCATTAGGGTCTAATAAATTACAAAGATGACATTTCCACTTTGATCTTGAGTATGTAATTGAAGCTTAGAAAAATTATCAAACTAAAAGAAAAAAAAAGATAGACCAAGTCTAACTAATATTTAAATGACTTGGTAAGATGATAATGTGCTAACTGTACATTAATGACATATCACAAAAACTGTCTTGAAAAAACTTTGATGAATGAATTTTTAGATGGTGGTAATGTAGTTAGAGACCTTAAAATAGTCTCATATAATATCTAGCCATCATCACAACCTATCAAATAGCAAGTCATTGAGATGATTTGTGTTATAAGTTTTAGGAAAAGTTCTATAGGGAGGAAGGCTTTCTCGTAATAAGTAATTCAGAGATAAAAATAATTCAAGAAAACTGTAGTTTTCATGAGGACCAAGCTCATTTTATGTTTGACTCAAAATATTCATTTTTGTGTTGGTTTTGGTTGAGCATTACAATATTTAGCATTTCTTGAATAGATGAAATTTTGACATAAGATAAAATAGTTCCACTCTCTGAGACAACTACTTGTTTTCTTGGAATATGCAACTTAGAAAACCAAGATACAAATAGGACATATATATGAGTTTGAGGTATAGTGAATTGTGCCAAATATGGTTCCCAAACCTAGTGAAATATCCACGTTCTCTTAAAGCCATTAATAATATTCTCTGAGCTCATAGAGGTCAAATTCACAATGGATTTTATGTGAATCATCCTCTCGATCAATCTGTGGTATTTCATCAAAGTTAATTGAGCGAGAAGTCTCCCTTGTTTAGGGTGTTACAATTTTAATCTTCATTCTGAGTATAAGCTTAAAAAGAAAATTCCCAAATGATTACCGAGATATGATTGATGCTCCCTCTGTAAGCTAAAAATAATACTTTGAACTTGACATGTGTAGACGATAAAATTAACTTCGATTATTTGTACTTGAAATGCTATGAGAATATTACAAAAAATCCATTTTGAAACTATTTAACTACCTGAAAACATGTGGCATACTTTAATTTGTGTACATTAGATGGTAATTTTATGGGTATAGGTGTCCATTATGGGTTGTGGATAATGGGATCATTTGTAAAAATTTTAAATCTAAAAAATCAAGAGAAGCAATAAATGGAAATTGGTCATGTCACATTCATTGGTTGGAAGTGTTCATTTGAGGTTGATTCGAAAATTGGCCCAGATATTGGAATTTTTATTCCTTTTCTTGGCTTACTGGTAATGTATTCTTTCTTTGCAATTAAATTCATCCATGGACTATGGATTGTCATATTCTATACATTCCTTGAAGGGAGGGGGAAGGCAATTGATAAATCACTATATTTTTATTTTTCCTCTTTTATATAGGGTACATACCACAATAGGTGAGTATGTTTTGTAATCAATTCATCCATAGTCATCTGTGCTAGTTCCAAATCATGAAACTCCTGTAACGACCCCTAATTGATTTTCTATGAAAATAAAAATAATATGAAGGTCATGGGATATGTATTCCAAGCTAAATGTTAGGAAAAACATAGTGATGGGGCATCACTTGTGATTAATTAATGGCCATGGAAATTGTTAAAAGCATTGGAAAAGGAAAAGTGGAAATAATTTTCCTTTTATTATGAAAATAAAGGAAAACAAGAGAAAAGGAAGATGAACGGTCAAAAATTTGTAGGAGGAAATTGAGGGGAAAATGAAGAAAATAGAGGCCTCAATGACAGAAAGGATTGTGAGGATCAATTCACATATTTTTTCAATTCAGTCTTTGGCTCTCTCATTCATTCTCTCATACTCTTGCAAACTCGAAGTATTCTTAGAGCATTCTTGGAGCCCTATGTAATACATTGGAAAAGGGGAAATAAGGAAAAGGAAAGAAGGAAAGCATAGGGGAACAGGAGGATCAATAACTACAAATGGATTTATTTGTAGGTAACAAGTTGCATGCATGATTTCCTTGTTGATTTATGGATGCATGGTATATGCATGTGATTTTCTAGTTATATGTTGTCATTGGAATTGGATATTTTCCTATTTTGACAATGGTTTTAGTGTTACCATGGCATTTCTTAGATAGACATGCTATTGTGGGATTTTTCCCACTTTATTGTTTTCTTATTGGTGCTCATAATTTCTTATCGATGCGGGTTGGAAAAATTGCTTTGGAAACCCTAAAACAACTTGGGTTGAGTTACTAATCCTTGAGCCTAGGTTGGGGAAAATTCTCTAGAGCCATTGGTGGGTTGAGTTACTATTCCCTGGAGCGAGCTTAGACAATCACTCTAGAGCCCTGAAAGCTTGTGGGTTTAGTTACTAGTTCAAAGAGCCCTAGAAAACTTGGGTAGGGACCGATCTGGTTGGTGATTAGTAATGTCTGACCGTGGAGATGGGAAATATTTGGTTGAGGGTTGAGGTGGTTTTTCCTCTAGAAGCCATGGTTTGGTTTTGTTTTGTTATTCCATCAGATCCCATATCCATGTTTAGATTATGGCACACGGCTGATTGGCTGAAAGAGAGATTTGGTTCAACCCAATCTATGGTGATATGATATGTGGAAGTCCCTGACCTGGGTGGTATTTTCATATGTTAATAAGAGTCATTCTTCTATTTGGTTTCATGTATATTTTTAGCGATTATGTTGGCGATATTATGGATGAGCTTCCATGGTTTCTATGTTGTTTATTTTTTGGTTACATGTTGTTTATGTGATGTATATTACTTATAGCTCTTGACATATTTTGATGAATATATGAATGCTTGACAAATGCATGGAATAAATATTGTTGTTGCAACTATGTGGATAGGTCATAAAGCTTTCTTAGTTATTCTTAGGTGAATCCTAGACTCTTATGATTAGATATGCATTCATGACCTATAACTCACATGTTTACTGTGTTTTTGATGAAATTCCTAGTTTGTTATGGTCAATGTAGGCCAAGTTATTGACTTGAGTTTGAATGTTTATACCTTTTTTCATGTAATTTAACATTTTTTAAAGTCTCATGTAGTTTTGGGTAGTGATCTAAAGGCTGACTTGCAATTGTGGTTTAGATCTCAGGACCACACCCTTTGAACTGGGAAATTTAGGTCACAACTGCACTCAAGAAGTGTTGTGGATGAAATGAGAGGTTTTCAACCATGTCCAATTAATATTTACAAGTAATTCACTTAAGGCATAGTGGGTCGAACAAAAATTATTGTGATTCCTTGCAAAAGGAATGCGATCATATTACATTTCAGAAGGAATCATATTTCTAAGAGCATGAGATGGACATGTGTTTTTTAGATATACTACACATAGAAATTCATTATCCCAAAATATTAACTTCACATTTTTTAAAAATATCATTGAGAAAATCATATTTAAGATAATCATGTTTATTCCTTCATCTACACCATTTTGCTGAGGACTGTATGGAATAGTAGTTTTATGTTGAATCCCATGTTGGAATAGATAGTTTTTAAAGCCATTAGTTGTATATAGTTTTCCGCTATCAGAGAGAAAGGAGACAATATGTGGTTGTGAATTATTTTCAATCCATGTAAGCAATTTTCTAAAAGTTTCAGAAGCTTTTGGTTTAGTTTCTAACAAGTATACATGAAACATCTTGGTGTAATTATTAATAAAATTCATCATATATCTATTTAAATTTTAAAAAGAAACAACCATAGGAAAGAAATATTTACAATCAATCAATGCAATTTTTGTATGTAATATGGAAGTAAAATCATGAAACAAACATTTATTATGTTTTCCTAGGATAAAAGCATCACATTGCTTCAATTTTCCTAAAATAGTTAGAAAACCAAAAACACCATTATTTTTCGAAAAATCAATACCATCATGATTAAGATGTCCAAATATTTTATGCTATTAAAGAATTAATGGAAATGTACCTTCATTATATTGAGAAAATCATGCAAAGTTCTATGCAAGATAAGATATTCATTGAAACTTCAACAATCTTTCCTCCTCTACTGTAGTCATGAAAACTATGTTCTGAAATGCTTTCCTTATCTATATTTTCCCATAAAATATGTCAATCAAGGTGTCTTGTTGGTGAATGTAAACAAGGAAAGACATGTTTCTCCATAGCTCTAGAAGGTAGACTAAATAATGTAGAAGACAATTATAAAGTTTAGGCAACTTAAGCCCGATAATGCCAAGTCCAGATGGCATGAGACTTGACTTGTTTTCAAATTACACCACTCCATGTACATTTCCATTGATGTCTTCAAAAAGGTATTTTTGAAATGTCATATGGTAGGAATCCCAGTAGTGGGTGGTAATTTCATGCCTTGAATGTGAAAACTTGCAGAGGGAAGTATGATAACTTTGGGTGAGAGGAAGTCTGTGACCCTGCAAAGAGTCAAGTTAGATGTGTGAAGGTTCCAAAACATGAAGGGAGAAGGAAATGTGCTTCTTGAAAGCCTATAATAGTACGCAGCTTGAAAGGAGCACATGAGCAGAATGACATCACAAGAAAATATGTGGAATAGTCCACAAGTTGAAGTGATGAATTAATACAATAATATGCATTCAACAAGATTCATACAAATACAAACAAAATATTTCATAAGCATAAGCATAAGTTAAATAACATACGTTGAAAATACAACCAGAATATTCCTACTATTCTCACAACATATGCATGAAAGTGCGTTGGCTTTGATTTTATTATTATAAGTGAAAGTTCCATTCATACATACACCATTGACAACCACTAGCCTCAATAGTGCAACATTACAGTCAAGAACACTTGCGCCTCCAAAGAAGTATGCTCATTCTATGCTACAGAGAAGCCAAGGCTATTCACAATACTCGCAAGAGCTTTCTAAGAATAAGCCTAGCCAAAATCTTGGCTCCCAAAATCTCGTTTCATGAGTTATGAGGTTCTATTTATAACAAGAGGGGGGTGAATCTTCAACTCGCCTTTGTGACCTTTGGACTACCCTTATGACTCTTCAACTTATTTACAAAATGAATCATCACATTACATCATGACTCTTCATATTCCAATATTGATACTTGGAATTTCACTTACAACATAATTACAAATAATATTACAATTTACACTCATACCCATATAGGAAAAAATAGGGTGAGACAACTTGACAGCTTAACAAGACAAAACACTATGATTCTTGACTTTGGGAACACTCTAACTCAACAACTCGCACTTGATGCTTCTTAGTCACGTATCGATTCTGAGATTCGTACTGTGGGATGACATCCCCAAATTGCATGATGTTGTCAGGTTGGAAGCAGACTCAAGCCTCCATATAATTCGAGTATAATGATTTGGACCCAATATTGACTTCTTTCTCGAGCGAGAAACATGGTTATGATGTGGATAGGATGTTTATGTTTAGCTTCAGTGAGTGAGTTGAATGATGGGATGTTATGGGTTCTCACCATAAAAATGAAATTGTTGTACAACCATACATACGAGGCCTGAATTTTTCCAATGAACAAGGTGAACTGCTTGTTGTTTTGAAATAAAATTCAAACTCTGTATTTCTCCAACTCTCCTTGCGACTTCATCTTCTTTACCAAATAAAGTGGCGCCCCTTTGTATTGAATTATCCATTCTTGCATGATGCTAATGGAAGTTCGCACATTCCTAAGAGTCTCGACAAATTCCTTACTCTGTTTCTACAATCTATGCAAGCAAACAACTTCCTTACGTATGGTCATGAGCTCTTCATAGAGATTTTGCATGGTATCTCCAAGTGTTGATACTTAAACAAGTATCGCTACTCGTATTTCCACCTAGTAAACCCATGCAGATACTTTTCGATGTTGGTGCATAGATTTGTTCTATCTCTTGCCAGGAAACCTGTAAGTTTTGTGCTGGTTGATTATTCTTGGTCATCAAATACTGAGTGTTTGATCTTACTGCACCTGCAAAGGCCAAGTTGGATCTAGAAATGGCATTTGGATTCTACAAGGGATGCATGATCATCCCGAAAATGCTTCTCCACATTTGTAAAATTCTCACTTGAAGTTCATTATATGATAAATTGTACACATCCATTATCAAATCATCATTAAGAGGAACTATGTCTTGTTCCTTTCTCAAGGATAACTCCGTAGCTGGAGGTGGTGGAGACTGAATGGTGACCTTTGGTGCACTGGAAATCAGGTCAACATCTTCATCCTACGTACCGATTCCAAATCCATGTCCACAAATTCAATCAATTCTTCAATCTACTCAGCAAGCTCTCGATCCTACATATGTTCACTCTCCCCCCTTGTTGTTGGTTGGTTTTTTTCTTGAATAGACATTGTTTCTTCTACCATTGCACCTTGCCCTTATTCTTCTTCTCTTCCTTCTCTTTCCTCCTCAACTCCCATTCTTCCTTGAGTTCTTTTTCTTCTTGTTTCGATCTCATTTTTTCTTCCTGCAGGATATGTTTTTGCTATGTTCTCCTGCATATCATAAACTTCTTCTTCTAATTCATATGCATCAACATAGTCATATACATTATCATCATCAAACTCCATTTTATTGAACCACAGTGTGAGCCTTTTCCTTTTCTATGCCTCACGTTACGTTACATAGATTAGATTAGAAATTTAGAACTCGGGCCTTTTTCTTTTTAACTAAATGATATGGGGAACCCTTCTCAAATCAATGGTTTCTTTCTTACAATTTATACCAAACCAAGCATTGAAGAGATGACCTCCCATTGTAATTCACAAAATATGGATGAATGATGTGACATTGGTTGAAACATAATCTTTGGAACTGTTTTGGTAGAGAATCACATCATGATGAGTGACGTTGATATTTTTAACAAATATTAATCAAATATTCAACTTCTCAAATATTCAAATATTTTTAACAAATATTCAAATTTTCTCAAATATTCAAATATTTTTAAAAAAATATTCAAATACTTTTAATAAATCTTCAAAAATTCATTTAATTTATAATTCACTTAAAAAATAATACAAAAATGATATAATATTCTTAATTGGCTAGTTTTCACTTCCTAAAATGATAAACTTGTTTATCACAAAGTAGCAATATGTAATGAATGAAAATGTGGACTCATACACAACCTAGATTTTAATGTAACTATGTCTTAGATGACTATTCTTGGCCTCTACATGATGTTAAATCAAAGGATACTTTCTCTTGATATGTTTGCCTGAATCATGAAATTTGGGATTTTCGGTAAACTTAATTGCAAAAGTATTGTCAATCTGAGAGGGACTAGACTTCACCTATTTTTCTTGCAGCTCTTTAAGGATTTTCCTAAGGAACATAATCTCTAGTTGTAGATAACACTTCCCACAAGTTGTCGATAGTTAATTGCATCTTCAAATTCATTCCCTTCTTTAGATGTGAGCTTCAAGTTTTCTTCCATCAAAGTCGACAGAGGTTTGCATTCAACGATTCCAAACTTGATCAACATTTCTCCAATGCACTTCTTCTCATAAAGGAATTTATACCTTGGATGGATGGTCACTTCAATGCCTAGGTAGTAATGGACGTGTCCCAAATTTGTCATCTCAAATCTTTTCTTCAACTATTTCTTTATGGATGCAATATAGTTTTCATTTTTCCTTTTTATTAACATATCATCTACATTTACCACAAGATGGGCAACAATTTTGCCAATTTTATTGACAAATATAGTTGTGTCATTAAGACTATATGGATCATAATGGAAAACCTCTCCTTATCGTAATTTCGTCTATTTCAAAATTTCTTCAAATTCTTGTTGTGTTACCCTTGTGTTAACCCAAAAGGGTTCCACATCAAATTTCATTTTAAACATTGTTGGACACTTCTTTGATACAAAATGGATCTAGTCAGAGTTGAAGCTATGTCTCGTATATTTAAGTGCACAAATCCTTATTGGTAGGAAGTCGAGAAGAATATAAGGAGGAAGGTCGCACCCATAAAATTCTTACTTCTATAAAGTCTTTAACGAAATATCAATAACCAACCTTGGTTTATGAACTGGGCTACAAGGGCTGCAAGATTTTCTTAATTACTAGAAAAATTATGGCAAGGAGTTGATCATATAAAAGATTGTATACAACTAATATGGATTGATTAACAAAATTGAAACCTCGAGAATGTCTTCTCACCATTGGGGTCTAATGACTTACAAAGATGACATTTCCACTTTGATCTTGAGTATGTAATTGAAGCTTAGTGGACTTATCAAACTAAAACTAAAGAAAAAAATAGACCAAAGCTAACTAATATTTAAATGACTTGGAAAGATTATAATGTGCTAACTGTGCATCAATGACATCTCACAAAAATTGTCTGAAACAAAATTTGTTGAATGAATTTTTGGATGGTGGTAATGTTATTAGAAACCTTAAAATAGTCTCATATAATATCTAGTCATCATCACAACCTATCAAATAACAATTCGTTGAGATGATTTCTGTTATGAGTTTTGTGAACAATTCTATAGGGAGGAAGGCTTTCTTGTAATAAGTAGTTCAGAGGTAAAAATAATTAAAGGAAAATGCAATTTTCATCAAGACTAATCTCACTTTATGTTTGGCTCAAAATATTCATTTTTGGGTTGGTTCTGGTTAAGCATTACAATATTTAGCATTTCTTGGATAGATGCAATATTGAAATAAAATAAAATAGTTCCACTCTCTGAGACAACTACTTGTTTTCTTGGAATATACAACTCATAATACCAAGATACAAACATGACATATATATGAGTTTGAGGTATAGTGAATTGTGCCAAATATGGTTCCCAAACCGTGTGAAATATCGAGGTGGTCTTAAAACCACTGCAAATACCATTCTCTAAGCTTGTAGAGGTCAAATTCACAATGGATTTTACGTGAGTCATCCTCTCGATAAGTTTGTGGCATTTCATCAAAGTTAAATGAGAAAGAAGCATCAATTGTTTGGGGTGTTACAATTTTAATCTTCATTCTGAGTATAAGCTTAATAAGAAAATGCCCAAATGATTACCGAGATATGACTGATGCTCCCTGTGTAAGCTCAAAATAATACTTTGAACTTGAAGTGTGTAGAGGATAAAATTAACTTTGATTATTTTTACTCGAAATGCTATGAGAATATCACAAATAATTGATTTTGAAACTATTTAACTACCTGAAAACATGTGGCATGCTTTAATTTGTGTAATAATGGGATCATTTATAAACTTTCTAAATCTAAAAAATCAAGAGAAGGATTAAATGGAAGTTGGTTGTGCCACATTCATTGGTTGGAAGCGTTCATTTCAGGGTAATTTGAAAATTGGCCCACATCTTGGAATTTTCATTCCTTTGCTTGGCTTACTGGTAATAGATTCTTTATTTACGGTTAAATTCATCCATGGACTTTGGATTGTCATATTTGTTACACTGAATTTTGTCACCTCGACTATCTGCAGTTTATGTGGCCTCATCAATAGCCACATTGTCCTTTTTGTCAAGCCCCATACCTCTGCTCTTCATGTCAAAACTTCAAAGAGAGAGAAAGTCACTTGAAAACATGTTTATCTCTGGGTACGCAGGTTCTCTCTACCTTGCCTGCGTGTACGCACTCCAAATACATTAGACCTGCGTAGTAATACGCTCTGTATACTAAAGCTAGGGTGCGTACCCCTGTAAAGGTCAAAAGGCGCAAGTTTCATCTTTAAAAAGTTACTTGTGGTCACTTCTAGAGCCTTCTAGAAGAGTTTTGACGTGTATTGAGCGCCTCCAGATGGTTCATGCACCCCTATGATAGAGGAGCTTATCCCATCAAGAGAGGAGCTACCCCATCCAAAAGAGGGAGTATCCCATTGATGTTGGAACTGAATAACCTCTTCTAGAATACTATAAATACAGGCATTTGGCCAAAGGAGGGGAGGTTGAAAGCTGAACATTCTATAGGGTAAATGCTGCTGGAATTAGGACTTCCATTTGTTGACTTGTGAGGAGAGATCACTATCCTTCCTTGTTGCCATAGTGGGAGTGGGTGAGCTTGTCAAAGTAGAGGAAATCTCTTGCTGGACCCTGGGAGGAGCTTGCACAACACCAAGGCTCAGGTTGTAATGGTTCCTTTGATTATTTAATACAAATAAGTCCATTCTTCTCAATGATTTGTTAATAAATTATTTCATGTATTCCTTGGTCAATATGATAGATATGCTTTATTTTATGATGAATATTCAGATGCTATGTAATTGTTTGCTTTGTCAGTGTATGCAGGTCTGAAAGTGAAGGAGGAGCTCATCTGGATCAGCAAGGCTGGACTGCTACAACAAGCGTGGGACCTAAGGTAAGATCGAAAACATTTGAATTCTCATAGAATGATGTGTATCTAGAGAAGGATAGCTCTTGTTTGGTTCGTTTGTCATTAGAGAGTCTTAGACTCCTAGGAAGGTTGGATTTGTCTGCAACTATAACTCATTCCGTGTGACAAATTGGCGACTCTACTGGGGAATCCATTGTTGGGTTTGATTTTTCCTTTAATCATTGCTTTGATCTGAAAAGAGTCTTATTTCTTTCTAGTTTTTGACTGATTGACTGTGAATTTGGGTGGAATAGCTTAGGATTGAGTTAGTTTTTATTTTTCTTGATTTTGAGAGCAGTACGCACTCTGTGTGTTAAGTACAGTGCGTACTAGTACGCACTTTTGCTTTGTACACAGAGCATGGCCGCACCTGTGCCAACAGGCTGCCTGCGTACCCCTGTCAAAAGCTTAGAAAATTTCAATTTTTTCCTTTTTACCCATTAGATTTTGTTTATAGTTTATTTATTGCTGCCCAAATCCACTGGTTACCTGTCAGAAGCTTTCATCTTGGCTAATTTCATTGCATTCCTGCTTTAAGCTTTTATCAATTGGGTGTTTTGAGTCTCTTTTTTGAGAAATTCTAAATTTGATTTCCTTTGGTCATTACTTGGAGGTTCGTCTCAGTCTTTACACAATTTTGCATCTTTTTGCTCTTGTTTTTGCAAAAAAAAATTTCCCCCTCATTCGCCGGGGGGGGCTAAATTGAGTATGAGTGTTAATCGCCTTTGAGTGTTTTTATATTTTGATCTTTGGAACTCTCACCCAATTTTCTCGACTTGCACTTGATTGGTTCTTAGATTACATTAGAATCATCTTGTGTTTGAGAATTCTCTTGCATAGATCACATTTGCATAATTAGAATTCTCCTTTTCGGAATATGAATGGAAAATGTGCATAGATTACATTTGCATACTTTTCAAGTGAATTGTGCATAGATTACAATTGCATAGTTTACATTCTGAAAAATCAATCGTAGATTTAGATCAGTTTTCTTTGATTTGAATTCACACAAAAAAAAAAAAAATAAAAGGTTTTGAAATTGATTTGCATTAGTTTATCTTGATGAAATTAGTGCATTAGAGAATTTGCTATATTTTCTCTTAGTGATCAATTTTTTGCACTGTTGGAAGTGAATGGAAACTCTCTACTTTAGTTAGGATTCATCGAATTGAAAAGATTACATTATCATATTCGATTGCATTCAGTTTTGAGTCGGGTCATAACACCATTGGTTTCATATCCATTTACCCATTTGAGTAATAACAGCCTTAATAACACAACGCTTAATTAAAATTCATCTAGTAATTTTTACATTTCTAGGGCTCTGAAACACCAACATAGATCAGGCTAGGGTCTTGGAGTAGGAGAGTAATTAACTCTCCAAGACAACAAAAACAAACAGTAGCTTATCTTGAGATAGAATAAATCCAGCTGTTACATTTATACTCTAGGAAAGCTCCTCTTAAAGGAGAAGCACGAGCTCGTGTCCGAACCAGTGAGGGGATCAATCCTCCCTCATTGGGAACAACGCCAGACACGCACATATTACAAACGGTAAACCTCAAATTGAGGAGCCAGGGGATCACTTATCGGTAAACCTTGGATTGACCATTGTCAAGGAGCCGGTAAGGGGATTGAGCTTGTTACTCTGCCCTTGTGTGCTGTCGGAGTGTAGACTGTTCCCCCAGGTGTATTTGTTGCTGTTGGTAACCTTAGTGGCCATAATCTTAGGATTCTACCCAAGGTAACGGTGGTGGGAAGATCCCACTGTACCTGGAGCAGACGTCGGCTAGACTCACTTGGATTTTCTGGGGGGTTCACTTCACTCGAGACGGTTAAAGTGGAGGAACTTGATCCAATCTATTCATTAAGCAGGTTGTCGGGGTAACTGTTCCAACCGCCATTTCTGTATTGAAT